>OY748302.1:2490635-2649840 GCA_963556515.1 Nudaria mundana
GCCCAGTGATGATCTGTGGCGCACGATACGTTAGGTCACCGTGCTGCCTCTGCACCATGCTCTGCTCTGCTCCATGATCGGTCTCAATGCCGCGATGGTGGTGGTTCCCCACTTTGGTTGCTCAAGTCGCACCTTCCATGTCTCCATGACATTCTGATGGAGTTGGCACCGCTGGGCCTCGATTTCTCGAGACCCAGGCCTGTGTCATGCCTGTCTGTCCCACTCCAGCGCCTTCTTGTGCCATTGAAACAATGACGCATGGGCTCTCGCTTCCAGGTCCCATGGAGGGGTTGGCAAAAACTCCTGAAAATCTGTGTGGTGTTTCATAACGAAGGGAAAATACTTGTATTGTTTGTACATCTGATGTAACGAATAATCTCAAAAACCACGTGACCGATTTCAACAACTCTCCCGCCATTACAATGCTACACTTAGGCATTAATATTGGCTACATTATTTATTTTTGTAAGATATTACCTACCACCCGTGCGAAGCCGGAACGCGGCGCTAGTTACCGATACATCATTCCCATTTTCTATAAAGTGTATAAGCATGATGAAAAGTGGAATTATCCTATTGTGTAGGGAATTGAATAATACTCCGTCGTACAAAGTACAAAGGGAAAGACAGACTGCTTCGGTGGCGTGGTTGGTAGTGCATCCGCTTTCGACGCCGGAGTATCGGGTTCGATTCCCGGTCGTGACAAACTTTGTGTGATGACACATACGTTTGTACCGAAGTCTGGGTGTTTCCTATGTATAATATGTATGTATTTAAAAAAAAAATGTATATAAGTATTTATATCAGTTTATCTAGTACTCATATCACAAGCTCTGCTTAGTTTGAGACTAGATGGCGTTGTGTGAATTGTCCTAACATATTTATTTTATTTTTAAAAAAAAGAATACAAAAAATCTATTACACAGTTGTCGAGTGTTTGGGTGTCGTGTTTCCTTTTTATTTATTGTAAGAGATGAGAGATATTTGCTAACAAGCTAATGCTCGCGGCTTCATCCGAGTAAAATAGTTTTTACGGTAACATTTCCCACGGGTATAAAGGACTAGGATCTAAAGTACCTAGCTAGCCTATGTGTTATTCTAATGTACACAGTTGGAGTCGGCTTTCCAGTCCAACTGAGAAGCTACTTCGATGTATTCCGTGAAGTGACTGTTATCTAACCTCCATAACCCATTGGCGGGTGCGCCAAAGTTCACCTAAATTTTCAACTCCGATAATTGGAAATCCGAAAATGTTCTTCCTAACATTTTTCATATAACATGATATTTTCGCCACACTCCCAGAATACAAACATTGGTGTTGACGGATCGTTGTCAGTACTGTCATTCACCGAACAACTGTCAGTTTGGAACGGCTGAAGGGTTCGTACATGGGTATACTTCCATATAGCGTTGTATAGCGTCCTCTATCGGATTTGGTGAGAACTTAGCTAAATACGTACAAGCCATGTCCGATGTTGTGTTAAAAAAAAAGAAATCTCTCTTTGGCATTTGGTAGATCGGTTTTTGATTTCCGCTTAGTGACAGTGTTTCCTTATTAAATCTAGTTTAGAACTGGTTTGTGGCTAACAGAACATTCGAGATAGATTCGAAAGTTTATAAAATAGCAGCGCGCTTAGTCAACAGCCTCTTTATTCTCTGACATCTCTTTATCATCTCTTCATCTCTACGCTCCACACCTAACCAAAAACACCAGTCTTATTATACTCTTGGCATAGAATATTGTATTATACGAAGCAGTCGTCTACACGTGTAAAAAAAGTTCTCTTTACCGTGATCTGTTACTGTTTGGAAGTTCAAGATTCTGTAAACGTCCATTCCTATCAAATTTGGACAACGTGGTGGAAAGCAGGTTATTCTTTGTGTTTTAGGCAGCTAAGGGCGTGTCAGTTTCTGGTTATATCCCTATCTTGGTGCTGGGATTCTGAGGAGTGTTTTATTGATTGGACCATTATAAAATCTCCCAACCGAAAGACTTCGGAGTCTAACGTCGTGGATATACGAGATGCTTTACGCTAGATGTGTCTGATACTCAGTTTACCTAGCTCGCGTTATGCCTAACCAAAAGTAGAAGTAGGCATAACGCTAGTTAGACTTACTTCGATACAGGCCAACAGATATTAAGACCAAATAATAACCAGACCAACTGAGATTTAGTCTTTTAGCGTTTTCTTAACTCAACTCTTAACCCCAAATGATATTATATTCAGGATGTTACAAAATACCCCGTAAAAAACACTTCAGACCCACGGTACCCCTGGCCATACCCCTGGTGGTACCGTGGGTGTTTTAAAGTTAAACGGTACCACCGACTAATAGTGATGTGATATTAACATCTACGACTGAAAAAAACTTATTATTCCCAGTTCGTTCAGCTTCATGGAACTCATGAAGCCAGTTCCACTTGGAACTTTGGCAACCTTACAATATACGATTTTTGTCCCATTTGTTCCATGTAATTTTATACTACTTTTACCGCTGACATTATTTAAATAAAAAATATTTTAATTATAAATTGTTTTATTTTTATGAACGCCTGGTACTTTTTGAGAATAATGAGTTCATACATTCAATCGGAACAGGGTGCACGGAGTACAGATGAAAATGATTATCCATTATAAAAGACACAAACCTCAAATGTACCAGGAATACATAACATAAGAGCCTTCAAGATTTTAAAATTCTTTTAAATTCAGTGAAAACCGATTGAATGTTTGAACTTATTATTCTGAAAAAGTACCAGGCGATCATAAAAATAAAACAATTTAAAATTAAAATAATTTTAGTTTTAATATTTTATAAAGCTAGCTATAATATAAATATTATTTTTCAACTTAAGTGTACAATTTCGCCTATATTGCGAATCTGCTATTTTGAGAATCTCATATTTTGAGAATCTCATATTTTGCAAATCTGATATTATACGAATAAGGGGCTAAAAGCTAATCTAAAATGAAGTTTAGGCATAACGCGAGCTAGGTAAACTGAGTATCAGACACATCCAGCGTAAAGCCTTATGCGAAGTAGGCAAATGGCGACTTAGGCAAACAGATACTTAGGCTAAAAGCTAATCGAAAATGAAGTTTAGGCATAACGCAAGCTAGGTAAACTGAGTATCAGACACATCCAGCGTAAAGCTACGAGATCACATTGGGCCCACAAGACAGCAGTTCAAAGGTCAAACTGCCACCTTCAGCTGACTTCTTCACTGAGATAAGTACTTTTATTAAATTGTGAAAGTAGAAGGACACTGTCTTAAACAGCCACCCATTTCTTACAAAAATCTTTGTTAACATACTTACCGGTGCATAACCTCTCAAGAGCCTTTAGCTACAATACAAACTTCAAGGCCATGATCTGTGCATTGTTCTCTCAATAATTTAAGTAATAGGTTAGTCAATCAAACTGGCTGACAACTGGCAAATCAAATGACTGGCAACTGGCAAATCAGTCAAACTGGCTGTTCCTAAATTTAGGCTTCATAAAGTGAGTAATTCTTTTGCGGGGAACTTTATTCGAATGTACAATACATTGCCAACCGAAATAGCAAATTTATCTGTCAATAAATTTAAAAAACTAATAAAAAGTAAATTGTGCCATAAAGCTTATTATAGTATTAATGATTTCTTAGATGACAAGGCGGCCTGGTTGTAACAACGTAACGAATTGCTCCTTTCTAAATAACTCTGTATTAGATTTAAGATGAAATATTATGAAAAAAGCCGAGCTGAGTTTCTTGAGGGCTCTTCTCAGTCTCGTTGCATTTTGGAACCCTCGGTAGAGTCACACCAACTTCTGACGAATCTAAATAATTTTCTGAAAATTTCAAAGATAATAAACGTTATTATTATTATTTCGTTTATTCAATAACATTCTTATTTTATACATTTTTAAATAGATTTATAAAAAACACAAATACATTTAAAAATATAAAAAATAGTGTCCCACCAGTAGCGGAGTAGGACCCAAACTACCGGCGGTGGAGGCTACAGACTAAGAAACCTCCTAACAATACGGCACGTGTCGAGGATAACAACCTTCTGAATCTGACTCTTGATCCAACAATCTAACGAGAGTCTCTTGAGATGTTGATCGAGACTCTTCGCTATTAATCCGTTTGCCGAAACGACCACCGGGACAATGATCGTCGAGTCTACGTCCCACATGGCGGTTATCTCGAAGGACAGATCGAGGTACTTACTAAGTTTGTCCTTCTCTGCCTTCACGAGATTCTCGTCATGCGGGACGGCGATATCGACGAGCACTGCCCGACGCTGGGTCCGATCAACCAACACGATATCGGGCCTATTGGCAACAATAGTCCTGTCCGTGATGATTGATCGGTCCCAGTAGAGCAATGCACGACCATTCTCAAGAACTGGCACTGGTGTGTACTTATAGTACGGTACTTCAAACTCAATAAGGCCATATTGAAGAGCAAGTTGCTGGTGGATGATCCTGGCTACTTGATTGTGCCTATGCAAGTACTCGGTGTTAGCAAGATACGAACAACCGGAAATAATATGGCGAAGTGATTCACCAGGACGGTGGCATGCTCGACAAATGTCGACCGTACCGTCCTTCATGATGTATTTCCGATAGTTGTTCGTCTTGATAACCTCATCTGCAATTGCACAGGCAAAACCTTCAGTTTCCCCAAAGAGGTCCCCAAAACGTAGCCAGTTCACCGAAGCGAGCAGGTCTACGTCGGATCCTGTTAAGACCCGGTAGAACCGCCCGTGTAGCTCCTTACTCTTCCATACGTCCTTACGGTCTTCAGTACCTAGCACCTTTGGTTTACGCCAGTTCTCGTTAGCCAAGGAAAGAGGTGTTAGGCCCTTGTCAACCATCACGACATCGCAATGAATATCACACCCGTTCTGTAGAAAGTAATCTCTCAGACTGCACACTTCACGGTTGTGGAGGTTCTTGGCATTCAAAAAGCCTCGACCCCCCCACTTCCGCGGAATGTACAGTCTCATGACAGAAGATCGTGTGTGTAACATTCGATGCAATGTCAGTTGTTGACGGACTCGCCTATCCAGGGCGTCTAGTTCCGTTTGAGTCCACCTAAGTATGCCAAAGGAGTATAACAATAAAGGTATCACCCAACCGTTGAAAGCCCGCATTTTGTTACCACCGGACAAAGAACTGTTAAGAACTTTTGTCAGGCAGCCAAAAAAACGTTCTTTCACCGATTTCTTAATATCCTCTAACGCTATACCCAATGACTCTGACATACCTAGGTATTTGTATGTTTCGGTCTCGGAGAGAGATCTGAGAGTTATTATCTCAGAAAGTTGTAAATTCGGTGAATTTACAACCTTCCCCCGTTGTACATGCATAACCGCACACTTATCAACACCGAACTCCATCTTAATGGCATTACTAAAAACTTCCGTAGTTTTTAATAATGTCACTAAATCTTGGTGCTTCAATGTGAACAGTTTGAGGTCATCCATGTACATCAGGTGAGATATAACCTCACCCCCTCTACGAAACCGATAGCCTAGCCCTGAATCCTTCAGCAATGTGCTAAGTGGATTCAGTGCTAAACAAAACCACAATGGACTCAAACTGTCGCCCTGGAATATACCACGCTCGATCCTTATCAAGCCTTGCGGGTCAGAGGCGTGCCCACCATTACCTGGTTGACGAAGGACTGTGGTCCACTGCCCCATACACGAGACTAAGAAGGATTTAAGAGTCGGATTAATTTTATACAACTCTAAAATCCTCCTCAGCCATGAATGAGGCACCGAATCATAGGCCTTCTTGTAGTCAATCCAGGCAGTAGAGAGGGCGCCCCTACTCCGCTTGACTTGTTGGCTAATGGCCATATCAATGAGGAGTAGCTCCTTAGTACCACGAGACCCAGCCCTACATCCATTCTGAGCGTTATCTAAGATATTATTAGATACTATGTGCGAGTTTATTTTACTTCTCAGAATAGATGTAAGGAGCTTGTAGATGGTAGGTAAGCAAGTGATGGGTCTATAGTTTTTAGGTTCCGTGGTACTACCTGATTTGTGGAGCAGGAAGGTGATGCCAGTGGTCATGAAAGCGGGTAAGGAACCAGACTCAAGGACTTCTTGATCCTGTGTTGCCAAGCGTTCATGCGAGCTCTGAACCCACTTTATCCAAAAGTTGTGCAATCCATCCGGCCCAGGAATTTTCCAGTTCGGGGCCGTACGCATTGCACAACTAACGTCTTCGGAGTCTATGGTAATAGATTCCATGGGTTCGATGATACTGCATTCACGCTCGACGACACGGATCCAGTCGCCCTCCGAATGTTCGACGGGCACCGACCATAAGTCACGCCAAAATTGATTCATGGCGTGAGCATCTGGCAGTTGTCCGTCGTTCAAACGTTGTCCAGTTCCCTCCCACTCTCGGTACACCTTCCTTTGGTCACTTTGGAAGATGCGATTCTGCCAGTATCTATTTACACGCTCTCTATAACGACGGATACGGCTTGCCCATGCATACACTTTCTGTTTCAGAAAGTCAATACGTTCCGTGACATTCGCTAAGTATTGCTGGGGACGAATACCGGTCTCAGCAAATGCCTGAGTCACGAAACGCATGACCCGGGGACGACTATTTCCCCGGCTGAAAGAGATAAGCTTTGCAATGAGAGTCCTAAATGTGCCGATACGTCGCTCGATTCTTGCCTGCCATACGGGAACACCATCTGGTCGTGGCGCACGGTAAGCTTCGGGGAATTTAACGCGTGCAACGCGACAAGCGGCAATGGCTCCACAGTAAAGAATCGAGTGAGTATCAAGCAAATCACTGCTAGTCCGTAAGTACGGCTCTAGCAATGCATTCAGGGCTCCCATCAACGCCAGATTTCGTTTATGCATTGGCAAGCGTGGTAGCCGCGGTCTAGAATTAGGTATAAACCTATACTGCGAGATCACATCTTCCAAAGTACTCCTCAATTGCTCGCTTACCTGGATAGATGTATCACTCGTATCATTTCCCGCGTCGGGTGCGGGCGTCGCTAACGTCACACTTGTAGCAACCGTCTGTGTCACAGGTGACGGTGCTCTCGTTGACACTGGAGCTGTACGAGTAGATAATACTTCCAGGCGTAGTCGATCAAGCACAGATTGATCCAACAACTTACATCGTTGGATAGCCCGCACATGATCCGATAGCCGTTGGACGGCAACGGTCATTGTTGGTTCAAGAGCCTGAAACAAAGGAAGCATCCTTGAACGGTACGCAGTCAGGTTGGTTTCCCCATCTGTGGCCTCATAATATGCCCGCATGACGTTTTCATTGATGGATGAAGTCCATCGCATGCGGTGCACAATACCACCGGTAGTGGGGACCCTACTCGAAGCTGGTAGGCTTCGGGGCCACAAACTGCTCGGCGGCCGGCCTCTCCCTCGCCGGCGTACAGGTGTTGGCGACGTCGGCGGAGAGAAATACTCGTCACTTGAAGAGCTCGACGCCTCAGCGAGCACCTGTGTCGGCGATGTGCGGTCCGGTGCCTGCGAGGCGGAGTTTAGTGACGAGTCCGGGGGTGTTAGTTGCGCATTTCTGCTTCTGGCTCTTGTTTGCATCTCAAGCACTTCATTTTGAATTTAGCCATAATATTGTTGATATTTTCGTAGGTATTCATATGACATGTGTCAAATCTTCTATGTTAATTTTGTAGACTTTGTTTATTGTTATAAAATAGTATAAAATCCTTTATTTATTGACTTTTTGCTTATATTAATTTTGTATCTGAAGTAATTGTATAAATTTAGGCAATAATATGTAAATAAAAATATTAAAATATTTTAAGAATGAAAATCATGTATGAGATGTTCAGAGTTGCCAGGTTGGTGGTTGTGGTTTGTTTTTTTGTGGTTTTTTTTTATTATTATTATTATTATTATATTTTACAATACCTACCTATTTTTCTTGTGTAAATTAAATAATTTAATTTAACCTTACATTGTGTAACTATTTTAAGGTTATAACAATATACTCTCTGTAAACCCTCTATTTTTGTTGCCTTATTGAAATCTCCTGTCATCACACACACCGTTCATATATGAACTGGCGCCCTGGAATAACTCTAAATAGTCTCGTAAGCCTCTCCGTTGATCCAGCTGGTGGGTAAGGTTGACTTACAGTGTTACAATCCTAACAATCACAATTCCTAACTACTCTGTCTCCAATGTTCATAATTTCGAAGCATTCGACTTCATAATGTCAGTAGCAATAAACATCTATTATACTTTTATTTGTTTTCCTATATTTTTTCAATATAACCATCTTTTACACTATTATTCAAAGTCATATCTTTTTTGTTTAGATTTATTTAGTTTAGGTTAGGTTAGAACTGTGACCACAACGCACGAGCCGAGCGAGCGAAGCGAGCGTGCTGTGGCAGCGGCCGGCGAAGTGCCAGAACCGAATCGGTCCTATAGTTATTGGTTTAGGGACAAAAGCGTTATGATAAAAAACAATAGGAGTTTAAATATATTTACATTAATGATATTATTAATTACAATTTTTGGAAACATGGATGTTATGAACATCGCCGGTAGCACTACAAATAGTATGAATGAAAACTTTAGGTTGAAAAATTTTAGGAAGAGTGATCATTCGGATTACAAATCATTAGAAAGAACAATTTCGGGTAAAGAACTTTAGGTGATCCAATATGGACACCCTATGGACATTGGCGATATTAAAGTTCTCTAGCTAGACCAGTCGGTTTGTTGGGGCTCCAACTCGTATCTACTCCCAAAGTTTGTATGGCAAATGGGACCGACGCGGCTTAATGAATTTTGGGTGCAAAGGGGCTCTACCAACATCTATAGGGCCCCAGCGACCTCACCTGCTAGTGGCGCACCTGCTGATAAACGGACGAGGCTCGTTAATTTACGGTACCTATGGAGTGGCTTCGGCCCCTACGTGGGTACCAGGTGGTACAACAGTGTTGGTCCGGGGGGGTACCACCGTGCAGCTGTGCTAAAGCCCCCCAAGTAACCCAGCCCAGGCTGGGTTGCGTTAGGGGTTCAGCAGCTGCACCGCCGGGCCCGGGGCGATGTATGGTGCAGCAGGCATGGGACCAGTGGGGGCGAAACGGAGTCTAGTGTGGGTGGTGTGGGTCGATTCGCCGGCCAGGGAGACCCTTAGCAACGGCGTTGCCGCGGCCGCCCGCAACACTGTCATGGGGCCCGCCTGGGGCCAACCACCCCAGGAGGCTGCCCCACATGTTGCGCATAATCCTGATGTGGGATCGCCGCTCCGGGTGGTAACCGGTGTGGGGTAGCGGCGGCCTTGCATCAGGGGGGTTTGGGAGCCCTTCCGTCCGGCGAGTCGGCTCCGACCTAACCACACGGTTCTAGACAAAGCTAGCCCCTGCGCTTTGTCACTTACTGCTGCACCAGATGTCGCCTTGTCTTCACGCTTCTTCTTCAAAATCTACAATGGCAGTGCAACAAAAAAGAAATAAACGTTACACAGCGGCCCTAGGAAACCCCACAACTTCACATTTCGAGGTGGAGTTCACTAACGTCCGTGGACTCCATGCGAACCTCGATACCGTCCACCACCACCTTGAGACGGCACGGCCCGCTGTGATGTTCCTCACGGAGACACAAATACGCCGCCCTGACGACACGTCTTACCTGTGTTACCCCGGCTATGTCATCGAGGAACAATTTCGAGACAGAGCCGGGGTGTGCGTGTTCGTTAGGGCGGATGTTTGCTGCCGCCGGTTGCGCTGCCTAGAGAACCCCTCCAATTCCGTCCTTTGGCTGCACGTAGACCATGGCTCTATGAGCCAGATCTACGTGTGCGTCTACCGATCCCACACAGGGGATTCTGAGACAACAAAGCTCTTCCAGTACCTCAGCGAGACGGCTGATGAAGCGCAGGTGCGGTTCCCGAACGCTGACCTAGTATTTCTGGGGGACTTCAATGGCCATCACATTGAATGGCTGGGGTCCCTCAAGACTGATCATGCGGGTAGAGCCGCCCATGCGTTCGCTCTCTCCCACGGTCTGACCCAGATGGTATGCGGGATCACCCGGATACCAGACAGGTCAGATCACGCGCCCGCTCTGCTGGATCTACTGCTGACGAGTCGCCCAGCCCAGTACAGTGTTTCGGTAGGAGCCCCACTGGGTAGTTCCGACCACTGTGTTGTTCACGCTGGCATGAAGGTGTCACCTCCTGCACGTCCTGTACAAACGTCACGACGACTATGGCACTACTCGTCAGCGGATTGGGACGGTCTACGCGATTATTATGCGTCCGTCCCCTGGAGCCAGCGCTGCTTTGTAGGAAAGGCTCCTTCGGATAGTGCTTCTGCTATTGCTAGCGAGATCAGTTTAGGGATGGATTATTACATCCCTTTCACTGATGTCGCCAGTATCCGCAGAGCCCGTCCCTGGTTCGGGCGAGATTGTGCCAAAGCTGTTCGACAAAAACAGTCGGCATATCGCGCCTGGATCAGGGCCCGGGCTGTGCGCGACCCAAACGTGGGCCACCTCAAAGCAGCGTACAACCGGGCCACAAAGTCGAGTAAGAGGGCCTTTAAGAGAGCGGATGCCCAGCGCGTCGCGCGGCTTGGTCAGGAGCTCACTTCCCATCCCACGGGCAGCCGTGGATTCTGGCAACTGGCCAAAGCCGTGCAATCTAACTTTTGTCAGCCCTCGCTGCCACCGCTGCGTTACCCAGATGGAACACTGGCTCACAAAGCCCAAGAGAAAGCGGATATGCTCGCAGACCTCTTTGCGGCTAATTCCTGGGTCGACGACCGTGGCCTGCAGCCCCCCGCCATCGCCAACTGTGGCCACACAATGCCTGATATTGTTATCAGGCAATGTGATGTACGGGCAGTGCTGCGGTCACTCGACACGCGGAAAGCCAGTGGCCCTGACGGCATTCCGGCGGTGGTGCTACGAAAATGTGCAGCTGAGTTGTCTCCAGTATTAACGCGTCTGTACCGCCTGTCATACTCTTCAGGGCTCGTGCCGGAGGTCTGGAAGGAGGCGAACGTACAACCGATCCCCAAGAAAGGGGATCGGTCCGATCCAGGCAACTATCGACCCATAGCTGTCACCTCAGTCATTTGCAAGGTGCTTGAGCTCCTTATAAATAAGCAGCTCATGCAATTCCTAGAGGATCACTCGTTAATCAATGATCGACAATACGGCTTCAGGCCAAAGCGATCAACGGGTGATCTTCTGGCATTCGTAACGCATGTCTGGGGTGGGGCTATGGAAAGGCACGGCGAGTCCTTGGCTATTAGCCTGGACATCGCCAAAGCCTTCGATAGGGTCTGGCATGCTTCGCTCCTTTCCAAGCTTCCGGCATATGGTCTACCTCCTCAACTGTGCAGCTGGATTGCCAGCTTTTTAAACGAGCGCCGAGTGCGGGTCCTCTGCGATGGCCAGGCTTCTCGCTTCTTGCAAGTGAATGCCGGGGTACCGCAGGGGTCCGTACTATCACCAACTCTCTTTCTTCTGCATATCAATGATATGCTATCCCTCGGGAACATTCATTGCTATGCAGATGACAGCACACTGCACGGGAGTTACTCGGTTCGTCCGACGGCGGGGCGATCTGAGATTGAGGAGGAGAGACGACGACTCGTGGCTGATCTCGACCGTAACCTCGACAATATCTCTCAATGGGGTACCGAGAACCTGGTCGAGTTCAATGCCCGCAAAACACAGGCGTGTGCATTTACTGCGAAGAAATCCCCTTTCCTTCCTCTACCCTCTCTTCAGAATGCATTATTACCAATGAAGGACAACCTTGATATCCTTGGCATAGACGTTCGTCGAGAGCTCAATAATAAAAACTACATCGAAAGATGTATAGGGCTAGCTTCGCGGAAACTAGGAATACTGAATAAGGTAAAGAGATTCTTTACACCGGACCGGAGGTGTCTGCTGTACAAGACGCAGATTAGACCCTGCGTCGAATACTGCTCTCACCTCTGGGACGGCTCCGCGAAGTATCTGCTGGACGCTCTCGACGCTATGCAGCGACGGGCTATCCGTATTATAGGTTGTCCGGAGGTAACGGGAAGCCTTGAGCCGCTAGCTCAGCGCCGAACAATAGCTTCCTTGGCCGCATTCTACCGTATTTACCACGGCGAGTGTTCTGAAGAGCTCTTCAATCTGATCCCACCCTCTTCCTTCCGATCCCGAACGACTCGTGCCGGGCGGAGATGCCACCCCCACACAGTGGATAGCATGTTCGCGAGAACCGAACGTTTTAAACGTTCGTTTCTCTGCCGAACGATAGTGGCCTGGAACGCCCTGCCTGTGCACGTGTTTCCTCCCACATATAATCCTGGGTTCTTTAAGCGGAGCGTGAAGAGGCACATCAGGAGGTCGTCAAGTTGAGGGCCACTCTCAATAGTAATGTGTGCTGTGAGAGTGGCCCACAATCGCTAGACGTCGTCACGACTTACCACCAGGCGGGCGGCGTCAATTTGGCGAACCAAATATAAAAAAAAAAAAAAAAAAAAAAAAATGAAGCACAGCCAACGTCGACTTCAGGCCAATTTCTGGGAAAATGGTATATATTTGCCAGTGTCCGCGAATCAGCAGGTGTACCACGCACAAGTATGTATTACTGGAGCCCTTAAGCCCTCTTAGCAGAAAATCATTTAACCCTTTTAAAGAAAGTAATTTATAATATAAAATTTTAAGGCTTTAACAATTTACAACACTGAATCCCCTTAACGCACAATTTCTAGAACATTTAATTGCTTTAAACCATGTTTAAAATCTAAAATTGTGAAACCTCGTTCCATTAAGGCACTCTCAGAATTATTACTGATAAAATTCAACAGCCTGCCTCTTTACCAAGGGTCGGAATTAAGCAGTGTGATTTACGCACTTGCTGCGAAATGTTGATATTAACATAGAAATTTCCGTGATTTTCTGTGATATTCGTTGAATGGTCGATCAAGAGTATCGTATTTTATGGTTTTTGTATCTTAAGTGCTGTTCTGTTAAAGTACTTAGACTTGCGATCATTGATTATACCTACCTACCTATTAAAGTGTGCTGGAACATCACTTAAATCTTTATCGCAAAAATGATAAAATGATTAAAAATAAAAAGAGACTTAAAGTCTATGGTAGGTTTGATAAGTTAATATTTATATACAAAAATAAAACAATATACATCTTTCGCATCAGTACTGACCTGAAAAGATTTTAGATTGGTTCATTTTATTTTTTATTCCGCGTACTGGGTACCGCCTCGGATACGCACCCAAGGAAATTGTCCGATGGCGCCAGCGGACTTTAGCCACCTATGCGGCCTCTTTCGTGTGTTACCCCGCATCTTTGGAGTCGGGTTTTATCCCGTGTCAGTTTAGAATGTTGGCTGCGTTGCTACGGTGAATGGCGATAATAATTCTGTGATCCGAGCAATTACCAACGGTTATGAGAGGCTACAGATATCTCTAAAATACGTATGTAGTAAATTCTGAATATAGGTAGTAGACGACAGTCAAGATATTAATATAACTATTCCTTCTGTGATTGACTTGACTAATTTGACTGATTTTAATAATATTACAAATTTTTCTGAATATTTAAAAGAGTCATGGATCTAATAATTGACAATGAATTAGACCTGCCCACCGTGATTCCTCTTCCATGGTACGATACTCCATTAGACAGCATAATGTCAGATAGCACTAGGATTAATAAAACAGCAACTACAAATCCGGAATTACATTTAAGTGAAAAAATACAACCGCAAATAGATACAAATAAAATAGAAAATTTTTTGAGCTACCCTACCATCACTGCAAAGAAGCAAACACATGCAAAGAAATCTAATCGTATGCCATTTGGTTAACCGGTCAAAAGTATAAAGAATACATTGAAAGAATAGAAGAGGAAAAGAGAATAAAAGAAGAAGAGAAAAAAAATGAAAAGAAAAGGAAATTAGAAGCGAAAGAAAATGAAAAAAGAAGAAAACAGGAAGACAAAGAAAACAAAAAGAAAAAGAAAGGAAGAAAAGGTTTTACGTAAGCGAAAAATTAAGGAGCACCAAGAAAGCTCTCAAAACAATATAGGTAACAAAAGTCAGGTAAAAAAAGCTAAGCCAAATGATGAAATTGAAATTGATGAGACTGCACCAACATTCAAGAATTTATACGGGAAGTATGTTATATCAAGATTCAAGACAGAAAAAAGAGTGCGTCATTATGTAGGTAAAGTTCTTATGATAAACGACGAAGAACAGAAATATAAGATAGATTTTCTTAGAAAAAAATCTGTATGTGAGAACATTGTCAGCTTTGTAAAACCACACGTACCAGATGTAGCAGAAGTTGATTTCAAGGACATAGAACGTGTGTTATGTGAACCTGAATATTCCCGACGTGGCTTGATCTCTTTTCATAATGTTACATTTAGAGATGCAGAATAAACAATAAGCACGCCTAATAATAACAATTTGTATTGAGACTGATTATTGTGATTGTAGTTTAATTACTTATTGTATACCTAAGTTAAAGTTTTGACGTTACGTTAAAGTTAATAATTATGTTTCCCAGTTACTTATTTACTGTTTTTTTATATCATTTAATATATTTTACATTATCTTTGAATTAAAAGATATTAATGTTCCTATTATTCTTATAAAGGTTTATATTAATAAGGTTTTGAGAGCGTTTAATTAATAAAATATAGATGTTAATGACATGTCTGTAAAAAATTTAGATGCAGAGAATTTACACAATCATATTGTTTAGATGATTATTGGACTGCATTTATATAATAATGTGTTTTTTTAATATTTCTAATTAAACAAGGATTATGTTCATTTACTGGTTTTATTTCGTTCATTCATTAGAAAAAATCGTTCATTCACTGGGGTTTTAGGGTATCTTTCCATTTATCGCTAAATATCTAAGTAAGTATACGATTTTTGTCGTAAAATTAACTTAAAAAATATTTTTGAATATCATATAATTACCAAAAAATAACTTCGGACAGTATCCCTTAAAGGTAACATACTATAATATTTTATTAAAGTTTGAAGATCGCTTAAGTGTTCATTCACTGGAGCACTTACCCTAGTATTGATCTCTAGATAAAATAGAAGCCCGGAATGAGCTTGTCTCACTTTTTTTTTTTTTTTTTTTTTTTTTTTAATTCCGCGGCCCAAGGCCGCGGCCGCTCTAACGTCCGTTGCCGGGCGTCCCTGGTTACTAGCAGAGGGTATGTCCAGTGGCGCCCAGCGGACTTTGACCACCCCTGTGGTCTCTGCGGGTGTTTGGTCGGGACGAGAATCCCGCGTCATTGGGGTCGGGTTTTATCCCGCGTCAGTGAGTGAATCTGGTTACGTGCTATGGGGCAAAGGCCCCGCAGCACGCAACCCTTCTAGCCTGCTTCTGTAAGGACGGTGGGTGGCGATCCCGCCGTCCTCAGGCCCCGATCATGGAGGACGATAGTCTTGGGCGTAGTCGCGTAGTCTGGGGCGGCCTGGCCGCCGACTACGGAACTCGGCGGGGAGGGTACGCTCCCTCTCCCTCCCGGCCGCCTCCTTCGCGAGCATGACTTGCTCGCAGAAGGACACGGCCGCGTTCCACCTACTCCCGCTGGATACCATGGCTTGAAGCATGGTCCCCAGCGAGAGGGTATCCACGCCCAGACCCACTACGAGGTCCCGGCGCTGACTCGCCCACGCTGAGCACTCCACCAACGTGTGGAGTGCTGTGTCGTCGTCGGAAACCTCGCAGTGTTGACACCGGGGTGTGACCTTACGATGCATGCGAAACAGATAGCTACCGAAGCATCCATGCCCGGCAACCATCTGCGTCGCACGGTACGTGAGGTCACCATGCTGCCTCTGCAGCCAATCGTCCATGATCGGTCTCACCGCCGCGATGAAGATGGCACCCCCCTTGGGTTGCTCAAGTCGCACCCTCCATGACTCCATGAGATCCTGGCGGAGTTGGGACCGCTGGTCCTCGATTTCTCGAGACGCAGGCCTGTGGTCCCGCTCCAGCGCCTCCTTGCGCCATTGGAACAATGACGCAAGGGCTCTCGCTTCCAGGTCCCATGGAGGGGTCCCGGCTAGGAGACATGCAGCCTCTCCGGAGATCGTGCGGTACCCCCGTACGGTTCTGACGGCCAAGGTTCTAAGTGGTCTGTTTAACAGAGTCACGTTCCCCTTGACCGCCAACCTATCCGCCCATACGGGAGCCCCGTATAGGGCCATACTCCGCACGATCCCCAGGTACAGTCTCCTGCAGGAGGCGTTAGGTCCCTTTAGGTTGGGCATCAGTCGCGAAAGCGCGACCGATGCCTGCGTCACCTTGGGGACCAAACTTCGGAAATGTGGTCCGAAGTTCCATCGGCTATCAAGTACGATCCCTAGGTACTTCATCGAGGGCTTGATGCCGATGCTAACGCCTCCCACATTTATGCTGGAACCTTCTGGTGGACCGTTCCGAGGTCTGTGAAAACACAAAACCTCGGACTTGTGCAAGGCCACCTCCAGTCCCAGCTGCCGTATCCGACCCACGACTCGAGCAACACCCGTCGTGACCTTGAGTGCTGCCTCCTGGTACGTTGCACCCCGCGCCGTGACGAGGGTATCGTCGGCGTAGCACGTTACGCCGACACCCCTAGGCAACGCACCCCGCAGCACCCAGTCGTAGCCGATGTTCCACAGAAGCGGCCCCAGGACCGACTCCTGCGGAACACCGCACGACACATCTCGCCGAGCTGGCCCGAGCCAGCTGGGGAAAGCTATGGCCCTCTCCGAGAGATAGGCCCCGACAATACGACGGAGGTAGAGAGGCGTTTCGTGATACACGAGCGCCTCCCTAACGCAGCTCCATGGCAAGGTGTTGAACGCGTTGGCGATGTCACGCGTTGCGCATGATCGCGCTCACGGTGGAGCGTCCCCGACGGAAACCGAACTGGTTATCCGCCAGGTCTGGCCCCACACTCGTGAGATGCTCGACGAGGCGTTCCGCGATAATTCGCTCAAAGAGCTTACACACCTCGTCGAGCAACACGATCGGCCGGTATCCGGACGGTGAGTCCACCGGCCGCCCCGCCTTACGGATCAGGACCAGTTTCCCCGTCCTCCACACCTTGGGAAACTGGCCCCTTTCGAGGCATGCGCTAAAGAGCCCCATCAGTCGAGGCCCGAGTTCTTCGAGGGCCAGGACCCATGCACGGCCAGGAATGCCGTCGGGTCCGGGGGCAGTGATTTTCCGGCGTTTAAGCCGGAGTACTGCCGCACCTAGCTCCCCCACCCTGACTTCGGGTACGTCGTCTTCGCTGGTGCTATCCGCGTCGGGCAGAGACGGAGCCATGCGCGGAGGGACGTGCTCCTCCGCGCTCGTCGGAAACAGGGAGCCCATGACCCGCTCCAGCTGCTGCGGCTGGAGACTCTGGGTCAGTGGGGGCGCCCTAGGTCGGAGTTTCTCCCTGACCTGTAGGTACGGGCGCCCCCATGGGTTCTGCTGCAGGGTCTCCAGGAGCTCCTCGGGGGCCGCCGTCTTGGCCCGCTTTATCGTCTCCTGGAGATTACCTTTAGCCTCCCTGTATGCCTGAAAAAGCTCCGCCTCTCGGGCTGCCGCGTCGTCTGGGCGGCGACGCCTCCGGCGAAACCTGGTGTACCGGCGGCGGGCGGAGATGCATGCTGTGCGCAGCTCTGCAATCTCCGGCGACCACCAGTACACCTGCTTCCTGGCCGGTCTGGGTGTAACCCTAGGCATCGCCGCATCACAGATTTGCGACATGGCTCTCCTGAACCACTCCGCCTCGGCATCCACATCGGCAGGCCGGTCCGGCGCCGGAATCCAGGCCTGCACGATGGATGCCTCCAGGAGAGCCTCCCGATCCGGATGGTGAAGTGCCCAACGCGGATCCGGGGGATTTGCCACCAGCTGTGGGAGGTCAGGTGGGGGGACGACATCGAACCGGATGTGAGCTTGTCTCACTTGGCATTTATACATCGATATTTTGGCAGTAGCTTTGTTGGTCCCACGTGATAGGAGGCGAGCCTGTTGCCGTTACCGGGCAATTTGGTTATATTATCCAGAGCCTTATCCGGGTTGAACAACATTGGTCAAATCTGACATTCGTCAAATCGGCATTTCGTCCAATATGACAATGGTCAAAGCTGTAGTTCGTCGAATCGTCTGTTTGTCCAATTATGAAATTTGCCAAATACGCTATTGGTCAAGTTATTTTAGTACACCCAACCACAAAAATTAAAGTACCGTAGTAGTTTTAAATTATTTATTCAATTCATATTTATTTACAGAATTTATACCCAACACAACTGTTTTAAACACTGTAACGCGTCTGATTTTCCACGCAATAACTTTTCTATTATTTTTTCTATTTTTGGATTTTTTATGATGTTAGATGTTTTCCTCTGCTTCTCATCTTCTCTTTTGACTTTATTTAAATAATATTTCACTTCCTTTTTAAAAATACTTATATACATGTAAATATTATGTTTTTCTTGAACTTTAATCCCTAATCTCCTATGCCAAGCCTCGACCGCATTAGTAGTACGATGGCGTTCATTTGCACAACACCACATGTCCTGAGAAATCCTTTTTTGCCATTGCTCAGTAAAATATTTTTGAAAATTTTCCGCCCTGCTATCATTTTCTGGCATCATCTCAAGTATAGCTAACCATCTTTCAGGAATATACTGATAGGGCAGTAACGCTAGATTCGTAGTTACTCTAACAATTTTTTTCAGATTGTCGTCAGGCATCATCCCAAGTGCTTTTGCTTTTTTATAAATTGCTTGGTTAAAATGGAAAAAGCAGCCTTTGGCAAGTACATCAGGGAAAATGCTTTTTGTCGCGTTAATTATTTCCATTTCGTAATCACATTTTAGAAAATGCACATCAAGCTTGAATTGGAAACGCAAAACTGAGAATACTCTCTCATAGGTTTGCTGAGTTTTATTAGGCATGAGGCAAAAAATATGGGAATATTATTGGTGCTTGCTCTTGTATTGCCCACGTCTAGTTGTACTGATAAAAGTTGAAAAATAGGCCGCGGTACGGTTCTAAAAGTGCCATCTACAAAAATCAAATCCGTATTTAATGCTATTTCTATACCGCAAACATACAAAGGAGGTAACAATTGATCCAAATTAAACCTCAGAATACTTCAATTCTATTTTACTGTATTATAATTAACCAATATTATTTTTAATATAATATGCGTAAATAAAACAGTTTGTTCAGAATAATTTGTAAACACACCATATTAAATTTTTCCCAAAAATATTTAAACATGGTCACAATTTGGGTACCTATAACGGGCGCCTTCTCCTTTTGTAAGCTCTTACAAATTATGTAATTCAAAATGCATGTTTTCATCAACAGTACATAGACTTGACCAATAGCGTATTTGGCAAATTACATAAATGGACAAACAAACGATTTGACGAACTACAGCTTTGACCATTGTCACATTGGACGAAATGCCGATTTGACGAATATCAGATTTGACCAATGTCGTTCAACCCCCTTATCCGTATGTCAGTAAGGGCCAAAGGGCAGATAAGGATGACCTGGGTTCCGGAGATGTTGATAGGACACGTTAACACCCACGTGTGTGGATGCACTACCAAAGTGCATCGGATTTCACACTACACACACCAAATTATGAATATGATATGAAGCAAAAATTCAATGTTGTCGGTATTGGTCATCGTAGCTCAGTGGTCAGAGCATTCCCCCTGTTAGGGAAAGGCCGTGGGTCCGAGTCTTGCTGATGACATCGGTTTTAGTGATCTATTTATAATTTCTTTCTTAATTGAGCGGAGCTCCCATGGAGCAGGTTAAATGCAAAATGTTCGGATGTTCGTTTCTCAGCCAGGGGCGAAGCTTCATAAGCTGAGGACTGCATGCCCGATATATGAGGTAACAAAAATAAAAAATAAAGCAGTCGAATTGAGAACCTCCTCAATTTTTGAGGTCGGTTAAAAATCAAAGTTAAAAGCAGTCGAAATGAGAACCTACTCCATTTTTGAGGTCGGTTAAAAATCAAAGTTGAAAGCAGTCGAATTGAGAACCTTCTCCATTTCTGAGGTCGGTTAAAAATCAAAGTTGAAAGCAGTTGAATTGAGAACCTCCTCCATTTTTGAGGTCGGTTAAAAATTAAAGTTAAATTACAACAGATTTTTTCTATTTTATTTCATGCGCTATTATCACTACAGGCATACCTAATTGTTCGGAATTGTCCGGAGTTTTTCATTATATCGGCTACAGAGTGAATAATATCGTTTTGAATTGTAAATGATAAATAACTCGGCCCGGGTTTGTCGCTCTGTTGATGTTGCATTAGCTTTTCCAAAACGCTATCATATTTCGATAATAATGAAACTAATTCTAAAAAGTTACGTCTATTTAATGAATCTTTGGACTCGTCATGTCCTCTAAAAGACAATTCCTGTTGCACTAAATGACAAAATACATCGACAAGTCTCTGAAAAATACTACGGTTTTGGTCAACTTGCTGATTGTGTTTTGAAATTTCTTGAGCAAATTGGCGTGACAAGAGTAAGTTTTACTTACTTTAGAAATACACAAATCTGGCGTTGGTTTAGGAGAAACAAATAACGACTTTCTCTGATCAAAACTTAATGATTTTACCCTTTGGTCTTTTAATAAAACGTTACAGCACCTCAAATCATCACAAGGCACAATTTCTTCCATATTTAACACTCAAATAAACTAATTCACAACTTTTAAACAATAAAAAACAATTTCGAAATAATCACCCACTCTAAAAAGCAATACTACGCAAAACTGAAGTAAACAAACGCGAACATAGCTTAGGTCGCCACGCAACCGATGTGCGACGAACTTCAGAGCAAAAACCAGGCTTATGAGCGAGTATATTTTGCTACAACCTACTAAGTGTTGTGGTATGCTAGCGAAAATATCCATAGGTGTGAAATATAAAATGCAAGCCCGATTATAACGGGCATGCATAGCGTCTACTTACAACTTGTGCGAGCGAGATGGCATCCGCGCGTACAGAGTACCAGTCAGTACAGTACAGAACGTTTCGTAGGTAGATGATTGACCCTAAGCGCGCGAAATTTAATTTTGAAATAATCGTTTTGGACGCATTCGACATTTTTTAGGGTCAATATTAATATTACAATACACAATATTATTTTAGGGTCAATGGTACAATATTATTATGGGAATTCCGGGCTTATGGGAATGTATGGAATATTCGTCACTGTTCTCAGCAACCACTTGACCTATAATTAAAATTTTTTCACCTAAATTAATAGCTGATTTCAATTAAGGTCGTGACGAAGCTCAAATTTTCAATTTAAAAAAAAAAAAAAACGCTTCGCTCAATACGAAGACGCGCAATATTTACAGCAGCGTAGCTTTACGTAGTATTTTAAGAATAGTTTAAGCAAACTCATTGCTTTAAAATACAAAATAAATAAATAAGTATGTTTATCAGTTGTCTAGATCCCATAGCACAAGCTTATAGCTTAGTTTGGGCTAGATGACGTTGTGTGAGAATGTCCAAAATATATTTATAAAAAAATCATATATTTAAAAGCTATTCGAGTTGTTGTTTGATGTGTATCATAGTTGCTGTAACTTGTTTGATACATTTTGGGAACGTTCTTTCTTACTGTTTCCAGCTTAGCTTTATTACTTGGTGACCTACATGATTAAATAAATCAGACTTTACTTTACTTGTATTATAAATAAAATATCCTGTTCAAGTTACTAAGAGGTGGGCTCGAAAAACTGCAAGGTGGTGATAAAATAAAATACTTACAAAACTAGTGGGTGAAGCTAAATGATTGAGGAAAACACGAACGAACCCATAAATCAAATGGCACTATATATTTTGTCGTAAATAACCAAGAAAATATCATAAAAAAGAATGCCGTTGACATATCAAGAAGCGACAACTTCCTTAGAAGGGAAACGGAACATGATATGAGCTGGCGCGTGAAGACTGTTAGTCAAGAAGCGACTGGATTTCTTAACCTTTCGGGCTTATATTTTAAGGGTTGAAGTGATAATGCGACCTGTAAATCTAACATACCAACATACTTGTATCTAATCACGGTCGTTATTTAGCCAGCACATACTTCGCCAGATATTTTTGATCGCATAATAACGGTAATTTCAAATCAATCAATAAATTATATGTGTACCTATCTATGCCTCGTAGAAATTTGTATATTTTATTTGTATATTATACATATCTATGTACCTAGTTATATTAGATGTATGTAAGTTTATTAGCTTGCACACACATCAGCACCCGTTAGCAATCATGATCTCCTTTCGCAGGCTCATTGGAAGAGATCTCTTTAGAGATAAGTGGAGCCTTTGTACAAGTTTAGTTTGTATTCATTTACTGTTTTGTATTTCCTGTGAGTACAAGAAATAAATAAATTAATTAAATTGATAATGTCCTTTGCAAAGTACGAGTATATTATCTATTCAAAGTTTAACACATTATATACTATAATATTTATTACATTTAATCACCTTGCCTCCAGATCGAGGGCTATCCATAGAGGGGTCAACCATCATTGGAGCATAAGCAGTTCTCGAGAGCTAAGGGGGCACATTCCCCATTTCTGTATATAGATTTATTTTATTTTATTCAATTTAACACGTTAAGTAACAAATGGACGCCTTCTAACGGCAATAGACTCGTACGCTATTACGTGGGTCTAACAAAATGTCTAGCGAAATGTGTGTGGGGGGGGGGGGAGGGTATTAAATGCCTCTGTCTTCCCCTTTCGGGAAATATACGTAACTAAATAAATAAATATTTTTGAACATTCTTACACAACGTCGTCGTACCAAACTAAGCTATAAGCTTGTGCTATGGGATTTAGACAGCTGATAAACATACTTTTAAATTTCTTAATATATACATAATATACATAGACAATACCCAAACTCCAAAACAAACATTTGTGGATCACACAATTTTTTGATTCGACCCGGGAATGAAACCCGAGACTCCGGAGTCGAAAGCCGATGCACTACCGACTAAGACACCGAAGCAGTTAAAAGTGATTGTGCGTGATTTTAAATAAAGATATTCCACCCTATGGGGCGAGCCTTTTGCTGTTAACCGGAAACTCCTAGGTTTTATTAGAGCCTTTTTTTTATTTTATTAGTTCCGCGACCAAGGCCGCGGCCGCTCTAACGTCCATTGCCGGGCGTCTCTGGTTACAAGCAGAACGTATTTCCAGTGGCGCCCGGCGGACTTTGACCACCTCTGTGGTCTCTGCGGGGGTTGGGTAGGGATGAGAATCCCGCGTCGTTGGGGTAGGGTTTTATCCCGCGTCAGTGAGTGAATCTGGTTGCGTGCTATGGGGCAAAGGCCCCGCAGCACGCAACCCTTCTAGCCTGCTTCTGTAAGGACGACGGGTGGCGATCCCGCCGTCCTCAGGCCCCGATCATGGAGGTCGATGGTCTTGGGCGTAGATGAGTCTGCGGCGCCCTCGCCGCTGACTACGGAACTCGGCGGGGAGGGTACGCTCCCTCTCCCTCTCGGCCGCCTCCTTCGCGAGCACGACTTGCTCGCAGAAGGACACGGCGGCGTTCCACCTATTTATTAGAGCCTATCGTACATTCCACTTAATTTTTTTTTATATACATAGAAATTTTATTTACGTTATATTACAATATATGTATATATATATATGAAAAAATACAATTTAAACTACTTAACTATATATGTACATTACCTATTCTAAAATTATACCTTCTAATTATATCTAAATTCTAATATGCGTCAAAGAATTCCTCCGCCTCGTCGCCGACTGGCAAAGTTCCGAGAAGGCTGGCAGCATTTCCACGTTGTATGGCAATGCTTATTCTTTGTGCCAGATAGTAACCAGCCTTCTGGTCTTGAGAAGTGTCGATCATGAGTTTAGATAACATTTTGAATAGGCCGCGAGCACCCGGTCGGACCCCAAGGTCCCAGCGTCTCAACCCCAAACGGCTCAAATATGTAGTCTCCTGCTAAATTGGAGTATTTGCGCCGTTTGAGGCTTTCCGCTGATGCAGCAGCAGCGCCCGCACACCCTGCTGTACCAGGAAGGTCAGGTAATTTAATTGAATTTTTTGACTATTATATCTTGTTTGAATGTGTTATAATTGTAATTTATTATTATTTGACATTTATTTAGTTTAGGTTGACTTTACCTAGGAATTTATTATTACTCAAGTAACAAATTTTATGCATGCCTAAAAGGTAGATCAAAGGGCTCCAAATTATTATGATGTAATACCCCACCACCGTCACTTTGAAAATTTTCACAAGTGTTTGTTTCGTTAACTTTTTGACCGAAATCTGACTCCATTTTACGTGGAAGTACATACTAGACAGTCGGCACACGTCCCGACACGTCCCTAGGGAACTATTATTAGCTTTTATTTTATCAATTTAGGACTAGCAAAATTTCTATAGTAATTAATTAAATTTTTAAGGAATATTCTCGTTTGCTGCGAAATTTGACCCACCAAAAACATCTTTTTGGGTGTTTTTACTGACGGGTCATCTCCCGGATATCCCGAAGGAACGTACATTATTATTACAGCTTTTGAATTAAAACTTTTTCGAACTTTGTGCACATTTTGTTAAATTTTGGTAATTTGTTAAGTGTTAACATTAATTTTGGCATAGTTTCTGTATTTATTCCCGGTTTTGGAGTGTTTTAATTTGAGGAAGGGGTCCCTGCACCCGGAGGAAGCTCTGGACTGCACGTACACCATCTGAAACAAAAATAATTAAAACATTCTAAACAAGGAAATTCATAAATTTTTTATTAAATATATAAGTTTTTATTAAATAACTTTCACATACTTTCTCTAAATTTTTCGTGTATTCCTGTATCGTTTTGGGGATAGCGAGCCGCGTCTAGAGATCCCTCTAACGCATATCTGCGACCTACCACGACGGTACAGTAATACTTTTAAACTTTAAACTTTAACCACCTACATTTGCACCCCTATTTTCCATCCCCGACCCCTGACGGGCTCCGGAATAACATATTTGGCATCGCACAAGCGAGACAATTCACTGGACACCTCTCCCGTCTAGATCGGACGAGATAAATTTTGCATTTTTTGGCCGCCCACCCACCCAGTTGCTCCTGGGTATACCAACTTGGTTTGAGTGACTGGAAGTTCGCGGGACACTTAATAAACCAAAACACAACATATTATTAATTTTTTTTTATTATTGTTTATTGATTGCAAATTTGTTAGGTTGGGTTAGGTAGGATCTTCCTGCGTGTAGTCATTATTGACCAACTTTAAATAGCTTTAATTAAGTATAAGTCATTTTGCCCATATTAGCCTAGAATTAAGAGACTTTGAGCAGCAGCACCTAATTGACGGGAGTAGAGTATTCTCTACTCCTACTAGTTTTTAAGATAGTTTAAGGACCGTACGCACCTAGGTATAGGTGCACCTGACATTTATTAGACTTTTTTTTTTTTTTTTTTTTTAATTCCGCGGCCCAAGGCCCCGGCCGCTCTAACGTCCGTTGCCGGGCGTCTCTGGTTACTAGCAGAGGGTATGTCCAGTGGCGCCCGGCGGGTCCAGTGGCGCCCGGCGGTGACATTTATTAGACTTATAATATTCGATCCTAGAATAAACAAGTAAATATTAAATAGTATTAAAATCAAGTATTTTCAATTTCATATATAACTTATACAAACCTTTTCATTAATTTATTTCTCTTAACACCTCTCAAATATGCCGGTCGATGAATTGTCACAACCCCTTTCAAACCCGGAATACTCACCTTCTTCTGATATGATCCTACCCAGGGACCCGTCAAGTCCCCCCAAAGTGGTAAAATCATCCAAAACAGTTAATCGAAGAGTCGATGGAATGGAGCACCGCGAAAGTACGACGCTCAACCGTGAGGACGGAGCAGGATCTACTACCCAGAAACCTCACAAACCTAGAGAGGCACCAACACCGCTTCGCCTCTTTTACCCACAACACCCTTGGGGCGTTACTCAGAGATGCTTCAGTGCTTCGACACCATTAATGAACAAATTTTAGATTCGAGAAACATAAAAAGAGAAATTAAAACTGAGGTTTTAAATCAGGTAAGCCTTATGCGCAAAATTATGAGTATATTGAAAATGATATGATGGGAACGAAGGGGGTAGGATCGATAAAGTCGCCCGGGGCTAAAGTAGCGCCACCGACAGCCACAGATAATCAAATAATAATTAGGAAGATTGAAGAAAACCGGAGGCAGCTTATGGAAAATAGTAAAATAATGAAGGAAATTAAAGATAAAATAGAAAAACAAAATCAAAGAGAGAAAGAAAGAGTAAGCGAGGGAAGAATTAAAGAGAATATGATGAAAGAAAACGGCAAGGTAATGCTAGAGGTGCAAGAAAGTATAAAGAGAATGGAAGACAAAGTGGCTAAGGAACCAATGTCATACGCGGATGTAGCAGTGGTGGCTTCGGGGCACAAACCTCCAGGGAATGCCGCTCTACACTCGATTGTGATTACCTCAAGCGAGGATAGGCACACTGGAGAGGACATCCTCAGCACTCTTCGTAAGGTGGCAGCGGAAGATGATGACTGGGTGAGAGTTGAGAGGGTCCGAAAGGCAAAGGATAGAAAAGTTATAGTGGGCTTTAAAACAAAGGAAGATAGGGAATTAGTAAAGGCTAAGATCAAGGAGAAAGTCACGGAGCTACAAGTGGAAGAGGTAAAGAATAAAAACCCGCTACTAACATTATATGGGGTCCTAAAGGCGTACAGCGAGGTAGAGTTAATTAGGCTAATAAGAACTAAAAACCGCAGTCTGTTCCAAAACCTCAAAGATGGAGAGGACAGACTGTCGATCAATTATAAAAAGACTGCCAGAAACCCGCTTACGCACTACGTCGTCCTACAAGTTTCCCCGCAGATCTGGAGCAGAGCACTGGTTCAGGGAAAGCTGCACATCGATATTCAACCCGTCAGAGTGGCAGATCAATCACCACTCGTGCAATGCTCTCTCTGCCTCGGCTATGGGCACACTAGAAGGTTTTGTAAAGACACGGAGCCCAAGTGTACCCACTGTGGTGGACTACACTTGAAGGCAGAGTGTCCTAGCTGGAAGGCTGGGTCGGAGCCCACGTGTCCAAATTGCCTGACTGCACAAATGGACGCTACGGGACACAGTGTTTACAGCCCCAAGTGCCCCGTTAGGTCAAAGTGGCATACAATCTCTAGAACTACGACCCAGTACCAGTGCTAACGGCGTCCTTGTGAACGGCTATAAAGTGGTGCAAGTCAACCTCCAAAAGAAAAGCTGGCTACCGAAGAGATGCTGCTTGAAGGCAAGAACAGTGGATTCCATCTTGCATTAATACAGGAACCCTATGTGGGTGGGTTGGAGAGAATGAGGGCCGACAGGGGTGTGAGAGTTTACCAGAGTGCAGGACCGGGCACAACAAAAGCTGCAATCGTCATCTTCGACGACGACTTGGACATCGTGCAGTACCCGGACCTCACTACGAACAATGTCATCGTTCTGGGGTCCGGACGCGTGCCTGGGAGATTAGGGTTATCTCATTTTACTTCGAACCAACCCACCCACTATAACCTTACCTCAGACAGTTAAATAGGATATCCGACAAATTTTTGAATAGGTGGCTTCTGTTTGGAGGTGATGCGAACTCCAAGAGCACTTGGTGGGGCAACCCTTTCGAGGATGAGCGAGGATAGCTCTTTATGGGGAACCTCGTCGAAAAGTACCTTCACCTGTTCAACATCGGGGAGACGCCTACCTTTGACACCGTGAGAGGTGGTGTAAGGTACTGGAGCCATGTGGATGTCACGGCCTGCACAGCTGATGTCTTGGCGATCGCTGACAGCTGGACAGTTGTCGAGGGCTGGAACTCAATCTGGAAAAAGTAAAGGCACACAAATTAATAGAACAACTCGGATCTACAATACCCGGAAAGCAAACTGGAATCAGTTCAAGCAAGAGCTGACCAGTTTGTTTACTGAAAACAACCTAAATAGAGAAAGCATAGAGGAAATAGAAAATATAGAAGATTTGGAAAATACAATAAATACATATAATAGAATAATAACAGATACATGCAAAAATACAATACCTAAAAAGAAAAATAAAGAAATACTTACCATGCCGTGGTGGTCCGACACACTCGCCGAGATGGAGAAGGAAGTCGCCAGAAGGAGACGGAGAATCAGATGGGCAGCGCCGGTCCGAAGGGAATGGGTTGTCTCGCAGTACCTGCAACATAAACAGCTGTACGAGTCGGAGATGAAAAAGGCACAGACGGAGAGCTGGAAGAGCTTCTGTGGGAAACAAGATCGTGAGGGACTATGGGAGGGGATTTATCGTGTCATAGGGAGATCCACGACAAGGGAAGAGGACCTACCGCTGGTTGAAAATGGAAAGAGCCTGGACACGGGAGGATCTGCCAAATTACTGGGCGAAACCTTCTACCCGGAAGACCGGGTAGAAGAGGACAATACGGGACATGCTGAGGTGCGCGCGAGAGCAAAAGTAATAAATGAGATGAGTCATGGTGACAATGACCCACCATTTACGTACAGTGAGCTCTTTGGCGCACTAAAGACATTCAACCCCAAAAAGGCCCCCGAAGCGGAAGGCTTCACGGCCGATATCTGCTCCTGTGTCGCAACCTGTGATCCGGCACTACTCTTGGGAATACTGAACAAGTGCCTTGAACAACAGCACTTCCCAAAGCCCTGGAAAGAAGCCGTAGTTATAGTGCTCCGAAAACCCGGCAAGGAGGAGTACCCAAATCTTACAGGCCGATCGGACTATGTCCTATGCCTGTTCTCGGGAAGGTGTACGAAAAGATGATGGCCACTCGCCTCAAATTCTACTTGATTCCCAGGATGAGTACCAACCAGTACGGCTTTATGCCCCAAAGGAGCACCGAAGACTCTTTCTATACCCTGCTGCAACATATACGTAGCAAGCTTAGTAGACATAAGATTGTCGTATTGGTGTCGTTGGATATAGAGGGAGCCTTCGACAGCGCTTGGTGGCCCGCCATAGAGGTCAGACTGGCTGAGGAAGAAGGTCCGCAAAATCTGAGACGAGTTGTCAGTAGTTATTTACGCGATAGAGCTGTGCGGATAAGATACGCGGGCGAAGAGTTCAGAAGGGAGACGCAAAAGGGATGCGTCCAAGGATCAATCAGCGGTCCATTGCTGTGGAACGTGCTACTGGATCCGCTCCTTCACCAGCTAAGCAGGAGAGGTGACTACGTCCAAGCGTTCGCCGATGACCAATGCCTCCCTCGAACATATGCGGGCGTGGGGAGTCCAAATTAAATTAAGATTTGCGCCACACAAGACCACCGCAATGGTGGTCACTCGTAAACTTAAATACGACAAACCACGCCTCAGCATGGGAGTGGCAGACATTGGGCTGTCAAACTACGTTAAAATCCTGGGCCTCACAATAGACAGTCACCTCACGTTTAACGAGCACATCACAAACGTTTGCGCTAGAGCAATTGCCATCTATAAAAGACTCACTAGGACGGCCACAATCGGTTGGGGGTTGCACCCGGAGGTCATACGCCTTATTTATACAGCTGCAGTGGAGCCCACGATTCTGTACGCTGCCAGCGCCTGGGCACCATCTGTGGACAAACTCGGATTCCGGAAGCTGCTGGGTGTGGTGCAGCGTGTCTTCGCCCAGAAGCTCTGCAAGGCCTATCGCACGGTCTCGCTGCACTCGGCACTGGTTCTGGCGGGGATACTTCCTCTGGACCTCAGAGTTCGCGAGGTGACTTCGTTATACGAAGCCAAGAGAGGTATTTCCCTGCCAGAACTGGACGGCATCGAGATCGAGCGAATGGCACGAGCTTCTGAGGCACCTCATCCCGCAACTGAGCCTGGACTTCACCAGCCTGGTAGACGAGGAACAATTGCAAGACAATAGTCATCACGAAGTCAATATCTTCACGGATGGGAGCAAAATTGAGGGCCGGGTAGGTGCTGCGCTATCCTTATGGCATAGTGGCAGCGAGACAAAGGCCCGCAAGTTTGCTCTCTCATGTTAATGTACCGTCTACCAGGCCGAGCTTCTGGCCATTTGCAGAGCGGTGAGTGAGGCGTTAAGGCACGGTGCCACCACATTTGGTATATTCAGTGACAGCAGGGCGGCCCTCCAAACAATCACCAGCTTAAACTCACCCCACCCCCTGGCAGTAGAGGCCAGGCAAGGACTCGCCTGTGCCGTCGCCCAGGGAAAGAGCGTAGCCCTTTACTGGGTGAAGGCACATGCGGGCCTGGTGGGAAATGAGAGGGCAGATGAGCTTGCGAGGGAGGCCGCTCTGCGGTCACGGAAAGCTCCGGACTACGATCTCTGCCCCGTTTCATTTGTCAAGGGTGTCATTCGTCAGGGCACGCTTGACAAATGGAATCGACGCTACCAAGAAGGCACAACAGCCTCCGTCACCAAACTTTTTTTCCCCTGCGCGGTGGCGGCGTACCGAACCGTCCGGAAATTAGAGACCACGGGTGCAACCACACAACTGTTCACGGTGCATGGTGGGTTCGCCCATTACTTGACCCGATTCAAGTGTAGGGATAACCCATCATGCGCCTGCGATCCAAATGAGGCTGAAACAATTGAACACCTTGTAATACACTGCTCTATCCACTTACAAGACAGAACAGATTTGGAAATAAAAACAGGAGTGCAAGTAAATAGAATAGAAATACAAATATTAATAAAAGAAAAAAGAAAAGAATTTTTGGAATACGCCTTAAAAATAGTAAAAATTGTGAACAGTAGAAATAAGTAGATATGTACATAATGTAGATCGATATTATAAGAATATTGTCCCCTACTTTATGATCGATAGATAAGAGATATTTGATAAATAGATATGAAGAAATTAGGAATATAAAATATTCTAAAGTGGATTATTGGTGAAAGCGCAATAAAGAATTAGTTTTTAGATATATAGAAACCCCAAGAATGGAATAGGACAAGATGTTAAACTAAATAAGGGAGGGACAAGGAATATAATAATGTGATGAGTAAAGCAAATAGTTTTTAGAATAGACCAAGAAAAATAAATAATAATGAAACGGCATAAAGTTGAGAGGATTAAAAAGAGCCGATAGAAACCCTAATCAGGGGCAATGATTATAAATAACATGGGTAACATCATTTATGTGTTTACAATGAGCTCTGCACTATGTCGCAGAGGAAAACAAGAGAAATTATTTAAAAAAAAAAAAAATACCCCACCTTTGATCAGCTAATAAATGATTTGATTTGATTTGGCCAACAGGTGCACCACTTGCTGTTGAGAGTGGCTTAGACCTCTACGCTCCATAAACTATTTTACATCGATCTCAACTGAGAATGGTAATTACTCAATTCCCATTCATATTTGAGAAAAACTAGAAACATCATCAGTTCCATCATTTTATAGTCTGTTTTTATCAATAATATTGTCAGTGTGCATGCATAGAATACTTTTGCATCTAATATATCATTGAACTCGCAAATATCACAGTAAATGGGTCAGCATATATCTCCCAAACTGTTATCACAGCACAAAATATATTAGAGTAGGTAGTTATCCCGTATCTCAAACACCATCATTGTCACATTACTGTTGCTATCGCATGCGGAGCGCACTTTATGCCTTCCGTTTCCTCCGTTTGTGCCTCGCATTCATACATACAGTTTAATGGCTTTTTAAAATCATCGCAGCTTAAATCAAGCCTATCTATTTCACCCGGAAGATGTCTTCCGACAGTCTGATGGGTTAATGGTCGAGTACCCAGGATATATCTCTCGTGCAATGAAATAAATTGAATTCAAGATATTTCACGAAGAGATTCGATCTTGGAGATCAGAGTCTAACTGTACTTCTTATTATTATAAAGAGGGAAGATTTTTGTTATGAAAAGGAATGAAGTCAAAAATTACTGGATCAATATTTCACCCTTAGTATATACTCGTAGTACTTACTCTTAGTCTATAATAATACATTATTACATAGGTATCTGGTCCTGAGAGGCTTCGATCAGATATTTCACGACGTCTCTTTAAAGGCAGTGAGCGCTCGGACCCTATAATCCTAGTGCCTCCAATACGTAATCAGCTGCTAGGTTAGCTTATTTACGCCGTTTGAAGCCTTCTGCTGATGCAGCAGCAGCGCCACCACATTCCAGATGTGCTAGAAAGGCGCGATAATGCTAATGTATCAACGAATGCATTGTCCCACACAAACGCCTTTCCATCTTCCATGGTAGCTAAGACATATCTTCCGGTCTCTTTCCATAGCTAAGTAATAAAAGTTATATAATTACTTAACAAAGGACTTCATTCAAAATGTACCCAAAAATTAAAGTGCCAGTAAAAAAAAACTGTGTCATCTTACGGGAAACGGTCTTTTAAACATTTTTTATTACAACAAACGTCTACGACCAACTTTTAGACCCAAAATGGATCTCCGAAAATCATAAAATGAGCATTTACATTTATGTATCAATTAACTATTTCTGAATAATTAAAAACCTAAACAACGCAAGACCATCGAAATGAGCATGTTACTACCTGTATCGAAAGGATCGGCCAATGGGATCGGCAGTGTACTCTGTCTCTTTCCCTCCGGTTACCGTTATCAGTAGCTTGTCTCTTTCTCTCTCGTTATTGTTACCTGCTAAGTTCTATTTGTTTAGGACCATTCTTGTAAGTTAAGTAGTTTAGTTATCCATGTGACTTTAGTTACATCGGACGGCTACCTACTTATTTGTTTTGCGAATAGTGTGTTTTAACATACTTAATAATGGCCCAATAGTGGAGAATCGACGGAGCTACACTTAGATTTCTCGAGAAGAGAATCATATTGAAATAGCCCAGATTATTATTCAAGAGCTACTAGATCAGTAGGTACGCGTTTTCATTTTATCTTACACTGAAAATATAAGCTTAAATATTGGATAGAAACAGGGAAATATAAGCTTAGTCTATAACTAACGCAATAATATTTATGTAGGTATAAGTAATGCATTATTTTATTTATTTATACCTTATCTTATTATAACTTTCATTTATACATAATACATCTTTAGAGTAGATATTTACACATACGATACCTTTTATATTAAGTTATATTTAAAAATTACATAGGTACCTACCTAAAAGGTTTGCTTGTTCACTTTTGATTCGAATACTTCTAAATAATGAATTTCAGGCAACCGATTCCGTTTTGTCGTGGTACGGATTAGGAAAGATAATGCAAAACGCTTTGCAAAAGAGTACTTAGGTACTTAGTTATATCAAAAATGTTTTATTTTTTAAAATACATACATTTCACTAATTCAGTTGAACTAGCCGCCTCTATCTCATATTTTTAACTATTGATGTAATGGTTTGATAATATAATTATTACTGTTTTTACTTTTCAGGCGATGCCTACGGATTTCATTTGCCGACCTTGCTGGCAACGAGCGGAGAGAACGTACCAGAGAATCTTACGAGAAGATCATGCTGAGAACGTCGAAGATAATTTAGAAGCAGATCCAGTTGACGATTAATCTTCTACCTCTCAGCCCTCGCCAGACTTTACCTGGATTTGTACGTAGTCCAGATACAAGACGAACTTGCGTTTTTCAGCATTGTGAAAATAGTACTAGGCATCGAATCCCTGATAGCATTGTACTGAGAATGCTTAGCAAGTACAATTTATTATTATCAGAAAACAGCCGTGTTTGTGGTGAACATTTGTAGCAAGATTTATGGCATCTGCTTGCTGTACAACAAAATAATATTGCCGCATTTACAGCGAACCATATAGTTCGAGCCTTATCTATATTAAAAGCTCATGTGACTACAGCAGTCTTAAACTTTGAACACTACGAAGTTATAAATGATAATGAGTTCCATACTTGGACAGGTCTTACACATGCTCAGTTTGCTGACTTGCTGTCTATAACAACCTGTCTAGATAATAATAAAAAAAAAATTAGCAGCAGTACTAATGAAACTCAGAACTGGAGATTCTAACGCTCGATTAGCATCGATATTTAGAACAAGTGAATCCACTTTTGAGCGTATGTTAAAAACTGGCCGTGTGGCATTGATAGAAGATTTTGTCCCGCTGCACCCGGGTTTGACCATTTAACGCGAGAGGATGTAGCACAGAGAAACCTCACATTACCAGAAGCACTTTTTGGAAATCCCGATAGCCCTCTATCTGAACGAAAGGCAATCGCAATATGTGATGGTACCTATATACGTAGGTCACACTATAGGTTTTGCGTAACTTAAAAAAACTACATGTTAAAATCAAAATATTATGTTTATAGCTTTTCAAATTACTCTCCTTTACATTTTAAAAACTTTTTCATGCGATCGAACCATTTTTTAAATCAGGAGGACCACCGATCTGAAGGCATGTTTTCTACGTGCTGATTGAACGCTATCACTGCCTCTTCGGAGTTGGTAAAAGTGAAACCTCTCATCAAATCTTTGATTTTGGGGAAAATACAGTAAGCACAGGGTGCTAGGTCGGGGCTATGCGCAGGATGGGTGACGAGTTGTACTTTTTCGGAAGCTAAAAATGACTTTGTTTTGTTGGCCGTGTGTTGAAGAAGCGTTGTCATGATGTAGGAGAACGCGGCTTTTGGGTCGTCTTTCGCGAACTTTTTCTAACACCCTGGGTAAGCAAATCGTAGAATACCACTCGGCATTAACACTCTTTTGATCTTGAAGTGCAATTGTACAGATGGGACCCGTAGCTGAGAAAAAAAACGCGATCATTTTTTTACCAACGTTTCTCGCCTGCCTCACTTTTGTTGGCTTGCTCTCATTTTCAAACACCCATTCACAAGATTACTGTATTTTTCGGGTTCAAAACAATAAATCCACGTTCTGTCTGTGAGCACCATTCCACGCGAGCCCGCTTCTGCTCCGCTGTCAGTTCATGAGAGATCCAACGACAACAAAGCTTCCGAACTTTCAATTCTTCGTGTAAAATTTCTGGATTTGACTCATACCAATCCCCAATAGTCCTGGAATTGTCTCATAGGTAATCCGCGGGTTTTCTTCAATTAACCGCTTAACAGTAGCCACATTATTTTCGTTGACGGCAGTTGAAGGCCGCCCTTCACGAAATTCGTCATGTTAAGAAACTCGACCTCTCTCAAATTCAGCAAACCATCGCCTCACGGTGCTCAAACAAGGTGCTTCTCTCCCAAAAGCATTTTGAAGACGAGCGGCACAGTCTTGCGGAGAGAGAGAAAATCATAAAAAATCATCGCTCTAAAATCTTTTCGACTTAATTCCATTTTCGTTGCATACGTAGAACTTTGATATGTGATAAAAAACAATTGGAAAACCTACGTAGGTATGTAAATACCCAGATGGTATGCGGGATCACCCGGATACCAGACAGGTCAGATCACGCGCCCGCTCTGCTGGATCTACTGCTGACGAGTCGCCCAGCCCAGTACAGTGTTTCGATAGGAGCCCCATTGGGTAGTTCCGACCACTGTGTGGTTCACGCTGGCATATTTACACCGCACCAGAGGTGTCTGCTGTACAAGACGCAGATTAGACCCAGCGTCGAATACTGCTCTCATCTCTGGGACGGCTCCGCGAAGCATCTGAGGGACGCTCTCGACGCTATGCAGCGACGGGCTATCCGTATTATAGATTGTCCAGAGGTAACGGGAAGCCTTGAGCCGCTAGCTCAGCGCCGAACAATAGCTTACTTGGCCGCATTCTACGGCGAGTGTTCTGAAGAGCTCTTCAATCTGATCCCACCCTCTTCCTTCCGATCCCGAACAACGCGTGCCGGGCAGAGATGCCACTCCCACACAGTGGATAGCCCGCCCTGCCTGTGCACGTGTTTGAGGTACACAAGTTGAGGGCCACTCTCTATAGTATTGTGTGCTATGAGAGTGGCCCACAATCGCTAGACGTCGTCACGACTTACCACCAGGTGGGTAGGCGTCAATTTGGCGAACCCAATTTATAAAAAAAAGGTACTTAGGTACCTAATGATGATTGTATATAATTAGGCTTTTTGTCATATTTTATTATTATTAAGCGAGATTAAGTTATTCTTTATCATCATTATTTGATTTTTGCTATAACAATGAAGTAAAAATTGTTCAGACGAATTCGTATTAAATGCATTTTTTTATTATTTCTAAATCATATAACTCATAAGTAATCGGTCTTAGCTCTTAGCCGTCTAAAGAAAAAATCTTAGAATGTCATTCTCTAACCGATAAAACCATTTTTTTTCGTTGGCCGGCACTTTTTTTTTTGGGTACATTTTGTATGGAGCGTGAATGATGTCCTTTCTTCTCTAGTCCAACTTAAATAACATAAAGTTTATTTAGTGTGAACCACTTTGTATTGAGGGTCGTCCGATTCAAGATCTCAACTTATCGTATTACCCGCGAGAGATCGGCGTAACGATTACTCCCAGTTAAACGAACCTTATGTGTCGAATGTGTGAACTGGATACACTTGACTAGAGCCTCTTACTAATTCCGAATACCGATGCCCAAACGAGTTTGTGTAACTTGCAAGGATCTATTACGTGTAACGATAGCAATTGAGATTTATGCCAGAGTACTAGATTTTTGGGTTCCTCAAGCAGAGCGTGAAGAGGCACATCATTGGGTCGCCAACTTGAGGCTCAGTTTCGATAGAACTCTGCGACATGAAAGTTGCCCGCAATCTTAGACTAGACTATCCCATTATCACTCCTATAAGCAATGCAGCAGCAATCCCGCTATCCACGTCTAAGATAAAAGTGCTTGACTTACGAGTCTAGAAGTGGGTTAATATCTATACTGTGGTGACAAACTCCTTTATCCTTCACGGATGCCTCTTTTCTTTATTATAAACACACTAATTAGCATAATATACGATAAGATATAGTTGGGTATCTTATGCAAATGCATGCACATGTGATTAAAGTCCAATCAGTATTATTCCTGATTTAATTTATTGAGACTAGATGTCGTTGTGTTTATTTGTTTTAATATAATATTTCTAACTTGAATCCTAGGACGGTAGTTTACTACATTAATGTGCTGTTCGTGGGTCTAACAAAACTACTGGCAAGAACTTGGTTTAAAATGCATATCTGCCTATATCCTGAGATACATACCTATTGTCTTTAGACCCACTTTGCTATAATACTTAATAAGGTCCAGGCAGTTGGCGAGTTCCACAGCTGGGTACAAGATTCCAGAACTTTGTTCATTAACAGGCGTTGACCTGTACGTACTCAAATGTGAAAACTTTAATTGTACCGAAATTTTGCACTATTATAGAGATTTAACTAGCTGATTGTAACAATGTAAATAACAATGTCTGTGTTGTAATGTACTTCTCTGTCTATCTTTTTGGGGAAAAAGATGTAATTTTGTGTTGTTATTGCGAGTAACAATTTAGAAGTTTATAGTTTGTAGTTTATATTTAAGGTTCTCGTAATTGTTTTTTCCTGTTTCTTGAAAATGTTCTGAAAATAAACTAAGACATACTTACATTACTAGGTATGCAATACATTGAGCTGAGTTTGTCGATCCGGGTCGAACTCCTAAACGACTGGACCGATCTTTATGAATTCAGATATATGCACTCACGGTGATGATCACTATGACCGTGCCAAATTTCAAAAAGATCGGTCCAGTCGTTTAGGAGGAGTTCGATCACGAACGAAATACACGAGTCGCCTAAGAAAGAGCTTCGTAAACTCAGCTCAATAAAGATGTTTATCTTTATATATATAATTCTACTGTACGTGTATATGTCCTGAACTCCTCTTAAACGGCTGGACCGATGTTGATGAAATTTTTTGTGTGTGTTCAAGGGGATTCGAGAATGGTTTATAATTATATAATAATAATAAAAATAAAATAAAATAATTTGTTTATTTTTTATTTTTTGCAGGACAACGTCTGTCGGGTCCGCTATTAAGATATAAAATACAAGTCAAAAATTGATACAACAACCGATTGCCACTTGGGTTATGTGGTCCCATTATTGTCGGATTAGGACCAAATTGAAATGACCACTGATTAAGGACCACTTCGTAAGTAATAGCTTTCATTAAAAAAAAACATTTGGTTCACTCAATCCAGAGATATGAAGTAACAAACATAAAAAATAATAATAAAAAAACATACAGTCGACTTGAGAACCTCCTCCTTTTTGGAAGTCGGTTGAAAATGCCTTCTTTCTCCGTAAAGCCGGCAAAGGCATGTATTAGTTAAAATATAATATTCTACGACTTTTTTTATTTATCTATAGGTGCACCTCTTTTATGTAGGACTATGTGGATGTATTGGTCGCCTTTTCCTTCCCTTTCGGGGATAGAGACATGGTTTTATAGCTTTACGTGTGTTTCAAAAAAATTTTATACAAACAAATTGAGCAATAGTCAGACAACCTTATCAGAATTTCCGTCTGTCACACACAGTTTTTCAGGAATTATAATTTTATTTTTTATCCAGCCAAAATATTGCGCTTTCACATTAAAATTACAGCGGCCTCATTTCTCATTCAATTATTCGTTGTACAAAGTTGTGACACACACATACAGTGCCATGTTATACAGGGTGGCCTTTCCTGGCGCTAAGAGTATTCTTGCCAGAGCCTTGTCTGTAAGTCAGTATGTGCACCGCGTGCCGTATACCCTGGAGATGTCGATAGAGTCTCATCAGTTCTAATTGTTAACCGACTTCAAAAAAGGAGCAGTTCCTAAATTCGACTGTTTTTTTTTCATATTTGTTACCTCATATCTTTCGACTGGCTGAACCGATATTAAAAGTTTCTTTTGTAATTGAAAGATACTGATTTTCGCGTGGTTCCATTTCGATTTGGTCCCATTCTAATAATTATTTGGCCAGTATTCCGGTAATGTGAACTCGGGTATTTTATTTTGCCCAAAATTATTCATTCAATTATTCGTTCTACGAAGTTTGAGTTTCCGTCACACATATTTGAAGGGCACAGGAAATAAAGGAGCTCATTAACATTTTTACCCTTTTGAATTAACTGTACCATTTACTTCATAATTCTTTGGCCAATCAGAGCACTTTATTTGAAACATAATAAAAGAGGCACATTATACAATAAAAGTTCATTTAAAAAAATCCATGTTTAGATAAAACAAATTCATTGCATTCCATACCTAGTAAAAAGGTGCTAATTGTATATGAAACCACGCTAGAATGGGGCTGATTGCAACGTTTGTAACAAAGAACGCGCCCATAGTCCGCCATCTTAATTTTTGTGTCATATAATAAAATTGTCAGCTGTCAGTTAAGCGTCCTTGTAAAAAAATTACGTTGTGTACGTAGTGCATTAAATTTGTGGTTGTTTATTTTAAAATGAGCAACAATAATAGTGATTGTGATGAAAATTACGTTTATAAGACTACTAAAAAGAGAAAGTAATATTTTTGTCTTTATCTTTTGTTTAATATTTTATCTTTTTATTATTATTTTGTTTTTTATGTATTTTTTCTCAGCTTATGCTGGTAATGAGTGTCATTTACGGACCTAGATCAAGTAAATGACACAAGTATAAATTAAGCATGTGTTGTTGTCTCAGCTTCATTGACATCTATTTGCAAGAACTTCCTAACAATTCTGCAGGTATTTAGTATGGCTGCTTTTTGGAGTTGTGTGTAAATATTGGGTTTAAGGTTAATGAGGTTCAGGCTATGGTGTAAATGGTTAGGGATGACGCCAGTGGAGGATAGTACAATCGGTACAATGTAAACTTTTTCTTGTTTCCATATTCTTGAAATTTCATCCTGCAAGTCAGTATATTTATGTATTTTTTCCGCTATTGTTTTTTGTAGGTTGTGAGTGTTTGGAATGGCTATATCAATGAGGTAAGTTGTTTTATTTACTTTGTCCTGAAGGGTAATGTCAGGTCGGTTGTAGTGGGTAGTTCTATCCGTCAGTATTGCTCGGTCGTAGTACATTTTGTGAGTGCTGTTTTCGAGAACTGGTTTGGGGTTATATTGGTAGTAGGGTGTGTGTGAGTTCGGTATGAGTGAGTGTGTGATTGCTAGTTTTTGATGTATTATATTGGCAACTTGATTGTGTCTGTGTGTGTATCGGTTTGTGCAAGGTTTGGGCACCCTCCGGTGATGTGTTGTATGGTTTCAGATTGTCTGTGGCATTTCCTACATTTATCATTTGTTAGATTTGGGTCCTTGATGATGTATTTTCGGTAGTTCTTGGTATTAATGATTTGATCTTGGATAGCTATAATAAACCCTTCTGTTTCTGGGAATAGGGAACCTACAGTGAGCCACTTATTTGAAGCTGCCTTATCGACATGTGGTTTTTCTAGATCTTGTGGGTGTCTGCCATGCAATATTTTCTTCTTCCACTGTTCTATTTCAGGTTGTGGTGACCCATTTGAAATTAGTGCTTCTGGTTCTTGAGTTAAGTTTAATGGAGTGTAATTTTGATCATTAGTGATTACTGCTTTATGAATTTGATTATTATTAGCTTTATGTTGAAAAAATAATTTTAATTTTCTAATTTGTGTGTTCCATAGAGTAGTTATATTAATAAGGCCTCTCCCCCCATCTTTTCTTCTTATTGTCATTCTTTCTATTGCAGATTTTGGGTGTAGGTTGTTGTGTTTGGTGAGTGTAGTTCGTGTTTTGATTTCTAACCTGTGAATGTCTGTTTTGGTCCATTTGATAACACCGAACGAGTATGTTAAAATAGGTATAGCGTAAGTATTTATTGCTTTAATTAAACTTTTGCCTGCTAGCTGACTTTTGCATAATAAATTAACTCTGCGTTTATATTCGTTTGTCAAAGATGTTTTTATTTGAATATGGTCGATTCCTTTTAACTGATTATAACCCAAATACTTGTATACCTCGTTCGGCCCCATTGCTGTTATTACTTCTTCATCGTTTACTATGTAGTCACCAGCCTGAATTTTGCCTTTTACTATGTGTACAGTTCTACATTTCTCTAGTCCAAATTGCATGTTTATATCTTTATTAAATTCTGTTGTTGAGTCTATTAAAGATTGTATTTCTGCTTCTGATTTTGAGTACAACTTTATGTCGTCCATATATATTAAATGAGATATACAAGTGTCGGTGTTATCATGTTTAAGGTGATATCCAGCCCCGCGACTGCGCAACAATTGTGATTGAGAGCTAGGCAGAACCACAAGGGACTTAAAGAGTCTCCTTGATAAATACCTTTTTTTATTTCTATTTCTCCGGTTGTGATTTTATTTAGGTATAATTTCGTTTTCCAGAATGACATTATATTTTTAAGAAATTGTATTAAAATGGGATTGATTTTATAAATACTTAAAACACGTAATAACCATGAGTGTGGGATACTATCAAATGCTTTCCTGTAATCTATGTATGTGAGGTGTAAATTTTTTCTATTAGCGCTTGCATGCTTATGAATTAATGAATCAATAATAAGTTGTTCCTTGCATCCCATGTGGCCTCGTCTACATCCCTTTTGTTCTTCAGAAAGTATGTTATGCTGTTCTATGTGTGAGGTTATTTTACGTGTGATAGCAGATGTTAAAATTTTATATATGGTAGGCAAACATGTTATAGGTCTGTATTGAGATGGTTGAGTCGAGTGTTTTCCTTTTGGAAGCATATATGTTATGCCCTTGGCTATGAACTCTGGTGTTGTTTGTTGTCCACGTATAATTTGGGTTAGATTAACAGCTATAATTTTATGAAGTACAGTAATTTTTTTATACCAGTAGTTGTGAATGTTATCGGCGCCTGGGGATTTCCAATTACTTATTCTAGCTGTCACATTACTTAAGTCTATTTCTGTATTTCTTCAAAATCCATTTCTTCTATATTTTCCCACCTTTTTTCTTCCTCTACTATCCACTGCGCTTTCTCGTTATAGTTTGATTGTAGTTCCCAAATTTCAGCCCAATATGTTTCTAGTTCTTCTACAGCTGGTACTTCGATATTGTGATCTATTGAATTACTATTGGTGGTGTTTATTTTTCTTATTTTGTTTATTATTATTAATATTTATTATTATTTATATTTATTATTTTTTTTTTATTATTATTATTTAATTTTATTTTATCTTTTTTTTAAACACTATTGTGACAATGAGCTCCTTCTTTTCAACTACATTTTGGAGTTAGGAAGTTAAAGTTCAAATTATTATTTCTTTACCAATCCTATATCATAAAATTACATTCTATTATGTTAAATATACACTGTTCCTATAATATATAGGTACAAATCAAATTCCAGTTGAAGTGTAAGTGTAAAAAGTGAAATTTTAGATTTAATTCTTTAATTACTCGAAATAATGAAAATGTTAATGAGCATCTTTTTTTCCTGTGCCCTTCATTTGTTATGCTGTTAAAATGGTGTTGTGGTGTTTTTTTTTTTTTTCTATTCCGCGGCCCTTGCCGGGTTGCCTGGTTACAAACAGGTATTTCCAGTGGCGGTGTTGTGGCGTGCACTAAACGCAGCACCTCTGACGTCATATATACGAAACGTCAATATCATACTAGAAGGCGGTTCTAGTCCCTTCTGCAAGCTTCTACCAGTTTCCAGCTGCGCATACGCCATAAGCCACACCTTCTTATAATGAACTAGCCAATTAGGTATAAGCAATAAATTATATGTACAACAAATGTATATGTATTATACTCGTTCCTTTTTTTAGATGCATGCCCATTCAAACCTGTCTGTGTCAAGCCGTGGATATTGTTATGATATAAATACGAATACATTTCGATAATATAATAAAATCATTCAATTCACATACTGTTACTACAAGCGTTTCAATACACTGCGAACAACCACTTCAGTGTTAAACGTGCATCTTCGCCTGCACATGATTCACTGCTGAGAAACCAACAAGGCTCTGGCAAATTATCCCAATTACCGGGAAGCGATAAGGTCCCATCCTGTAAGTCAGTATATTCCTGTAAACATATCATTACCGTACAAACGGATGAATATTATATCGGATTAGAAAAACATATTCAGGCCTCGTTCTCTCCACGACCTCGTTCTCTCCACGACCTCGTGATATCCAACCGAATAGTGTTAACGACTTTTGGAGTTACTACACAATAAAATAGTTTGTCCCTGTGTTATGTACCGACATTATCACTTGTTTATTTTTTACTGGCAACCCCGCTAGTATTTTGCATAGTGCTACAGCGTCGCGTTAGGGTTTCGGAATGATATTATAGAATAGTTTTACATAAATATAAATGCGACGGGCTATCCGTATTATTGGTTGTCCGGAGGTAACGGGAAGCCTTGAGCCGCTAGCTCAGCGCCGAACAATAGCTTCCTTGGCCGCATTCTACCGTATTTACCACGGCGAGTGTTCTGAAGAGCTCTTCAATCTGATCCCACCCTCTTCCTTCCGATCCCGAACGACTCGTGCCGGGCAGAGATGCCACCCCCACACAGTGGATAGCATGTTCGCGAGAACCGAACGTTTTAAACGTTCGTTTCTCTGCCGAACGATAGTGGCCTGGAACGCCCTGCCTGTGCACGTGTTTCCTCCCACATATAATCGAGCGCCACATATATAAAGGAGCGTGAAGAGGCACATCAGTAGGTCGTCAAGTTGAGGGCCACTCTCAATAGTAATGTGTGCTGTGAGAGTGGCCCACAATCGCTAGACGTCGTCACGACTTACCACCAGGCGGGCGGCGTCAATTTGGCGAACCAAATATAAAAAAAAAAAAAAAAAAAAAAAAAAATACGCCTAAGGTTGTGTTTCCACCAGAGACATGCTATGGACACAGAATAGGGAATAGTAGGTATGACTTATGATGCGTTTGATTCCAACCATTCCTAATATTGATTTGTTCACAGAGTACAATCATTTTCATCTCTCCAAAAGGACATCCTCGCAGCATATGACACCTCTGGTGAAAAGCACCTTAAATATCCACGAAGGCGTAAGCAGATGTACAGAAAACACCCATTTAAGACTAGTAGTTTTTTTGGTCTAGTCCGAGACACCCAGGACTTTAATTGGCTGTGGTATATCGGCTGGAACGTAAGATTTTGTTGCCTTTCATTAACATTTCATCGCATGGCAACGGGTTTAATTTTTTTTTTCATAATTACATTAATACTGTTACTTTTTATTAAATTCATTCGGCCATTTTGGACGTAACCAATTATATGTGTGCCCGGTGACGGCAATCCCCTATTACGTGGGACCAAAAATACCGCCAAAACCCCTTCGGGATATAGGCGTGATATGTGTCTGTCTGTGTCACTGGTCTGCCGGGAATGAAAATAAATAACCATACTATTATCAGAACCAAAATTACAACAGTCAGACTGATGTTATATATGTACAGTTTCTTTAGTTCGGGACTTGAATAGTTTTCTTTGACCAAGTCCCACGGGAATATAAATATAAAAAGGATAAAAAAAATCTAAATTTTAATTCAGGAAATAAACTATCTGCGTTTATCTACCTTTTAATAACTAGTTCTTTTGTGGTAAAACCATATCAAAATCAGTCTACTTGTTTTTGAGAAAATGTAGAGACGAAAACACACAATAATAATAAAAATCACTTCAATCAATGATTCTATACTACGTATAAATAGAGCGCTGATAACCGGCCTGGACCACTTTTGTCTTATTGATATAGTCTGAATAGTCTTATAGTTCGTCACTACAGTTTCTCAGTTTAAGTTGTCGTGTGGCAAAAAATAGACCTAATTATTGTTTGTGGTTATTGTCCTGAGATCTAGCTTTTGGCGTGTTTCAATGTAATGTGGCACCCCTAATGGAACGCAAATCTATATCAGAGGCGCTTCTTCTCCTTCTTTTTTTAAAAACGTGGCTCCATCGATATTCATCGATGATTTCGCCAATGCTTGATTTTTCCTGCACAGAAGAACTAGTTACTCTGAACTAGTTCGCAGTGCGGGACAAGGAAACGTTGTTCGGTATTGCAATTGAGCGTTTGGGCCTGGATTTTTGCCAAGCGCCAGAGGTAACCTAAAAGGCAACCTGCCACGCGCTCCGCAAAAATCCAAGCCCTCAGAGGCGGGGCCAGTTTCCCAAGGTGTGGAGGACGGGGAAACTGGTCCTGATCCGTAAGGCGGGGCGGCCGGTGGACTCACCGTCCGGATACCGGCCGATCGTGTTGCTCGACGAGGTGTGTAAGCTCTTTGAGCGAATTATCGCGGAACGCCTCGTCGAGCATCTCACGAGTGTGGGGCCAGACCTGGCGGATAACCAGTTCGGTTTCCGTCGGGGACGCTCCACCGTGAGCGCGATCATGCGCGTGAAGAGCCTGACGGAGGAAGCAGTCTCGCAGGGCAAGGTGGTGGTGGCGGTGTCTCTTGACATCGCCAACGCGTTCAACACCTTGCCATGGAGCTGCGTTAGGGAGGCGCTCGTGTATCACGAAACGCCTCTCTACCTCCGTCGTATTGTCGGGGCCTATCTCTCGGAGAGGGCCATAGCTTTCCCCAGCTGGCTCGGGCCAGCTCGGCGAGATGTGTCGTGCGGTGTTCCGCAGGGGTCGGTCCTGGGGCCGCTTCTGTGGAACATCGGCTACGACTGGGTGCTGCGGGGTGCGTTGCCTAGGGGTGTCGGCGTAACGTGCTACGCCGACGATACCCTCGTCACGGCGCGGGGTGCAACGTACCAGGAGGCAGCACTCAAGGTCACGACGGGTGTTGCTCGAGTCGTGGGTCGGATACGGCAGCTGGGACTGGAGGTGGCCTTGCACAAGTCCGAGGTTCTGTGTTTTCACAGACCTCGGAACGGTCCACCAGAAGGTTCCAGCATAAATGTGGGAGGCGTTAGCATCGGCATCAAGCCCTCGATGAAGTACCTAGGGATCGTACTTGATAGCCGATGGAACTTCGGACCACATTTCCGAAGTTTGGTCCCCAAGGTGACGCAGGCATCGGTCGCGCTTTCGCGACTGATGCCCAACCTAAAGGGACCCAACGCCTCCTGCAGGAGACTGTACCTGGGGATCGTGCGGAGTATGGCCCTATACGGGGCTCCCGTATGGGCGGATAGGTTGGCGGTCAAGGGGAACGTGACTCTGTTAAACAGACCACTTAGAACCTTGGCCGTCAGAACCGTACGGGGGTACCGCACGATCTCCGGAGAGGCTGCATGTCTCCTAGCCGGGACCCCTCCATGGGACCTGGAAGCGAGAGCCCTTGCGTCATTGTTCCAATGGCGCAAGGAGGCGCTGGAGCGGGACCACAGGCCTGCGTCTCGAGAAATCGAGGACCAGCGGTCCCAACTCCGCCAGGATCTCATGGAGTCATGGAGGGTGCGACTTGAGCAACCCAAGGGGGGTGCCATCTTCATCGCGGCGGTGAGACCGATCATGGACGATTGGCTGCAGAGGCAGCATGGTGACCTCACGTACCGTGCGACGCAGATGGTTGCCGGGCATGGATGCTTCGGTAGCTATCTGTTTCGCATGCATCGTGAGGTCACACCCCGGTGTCAACACTGCGAGGTTTCCGACGACGACACCGCACTCCACACGTTGGTGGAGTGCTCAGCGTGGGTGAGTCAGCGCCGGACCTCGTAGTGGGTCTGGGCGTGGATACCCTCTCGCTGGGGACCATGCTCCAAGCCATGGTATCCAGCGGGAGTAGGTTGAACGCGGCCGTGTCCTTCTGCGAGCAAGTCATGCTCGCGAAGGAGGCGGCCGGGAGGGAGAGGGAGCGTACCCTCCCCGCCGAGTTCCGTAGTCGGCGGCCAGGCCGCCCCAGACTACGCGACTACGCCCAAGACTATCGTCCTCCATGATCGGGGCCTGAGGACGGCGGGATCGCCACCCACCGTCCTTACAGAAGCAGGCTAGAAGGGTTGCGTGCTGCGGGGCCTTTGCCCCATAGCACGCAACCAGATTCACTCACTGACGCGGGATAAAACCCGACCCCAATGACGCGGGATTCTCGTCCCGACCAAACACCCGCAGAGACCACAGGGGTGGTCAAAGTCCGCCGGGCGCCACTGGACATACCCTCTGCTAGTAACCAGGGACGCCCGGCAACGGACGTTAGAGCCGCCGCGGCCTTGGGCCGCGAAATTAAAAAAAAAAAAAAAAAAAAAAAGCCCTCAGAGGCGCTTAGTAATCGCCACGAAGAAAACGGGTGACACTCGTCATCTATCTACGAGTATAGATGGTTGATCTTAGGTCGTACCTACCGCTACCTTATTTTTTTTTTTATAATTTATAATCTCAGCGAACCTCCAATAAAAATCCTCTTATGCCGTATTAATTTAGTAATCTCATCTAATATTTTTCATAATATTTTCAAAATAATAAAATGTTAAGCCGACTACACAGCTATTTTTGATAAATAAACTTTCATAAATTATAAAAACTTTATTATGGATTAAAAAAAAAAACTAGAATACATCTAAGAAGTACCTATAGGTATAAAATTCACCTTTGTAATCCCATTTAGAAGGATTAATGTTGAGTTTCGTTTTAAATTCACGTTTTTTAAAACACATTAAGAAGTTATAACCCTGTTTAAACTTCCGACGGTTCCGATGTTCCGAAGTTGAGAAATTATAATTTTGTATTTGTTACACCAAAATTATAGACTTTCGAACTTCCTAATTTTTTTTTAAATTATACTTTTAAGCAATGAGAGCCTTAGAAGTCTTTTGAAGGATTTTGTTTCGGGTGGGATGATAAAGATTTTGGCGGTGTCGGAGTGTTCTGTTGTATGAATAAAAAAAGTTTCAATATTTTTGGAAGATTTATGAGATTAAAATTAGCACAAAGAAAATGGACTAACATTTTATGGACACATAAAATAGTAACGAACTCTATTTCACGGAATGTCAATTTAAACTAAACGCAATGTACTTTTTCAAAATCTATGCTTCTTGTAAATAATCTTTATCTAGTACAAATGCTAGTTATGACAATTACTTTGCCGCGCTGTTTATACAGAACTTTCAATGTAGACTAGTATTTACTTATGCAGAGGCATATTTCGCGATACGCCATGAACCTACCATACTATCTACAGTTAGCCAGTTGCTTGCTTGAAAACGGAGAGGGTGGACGTGCGCGACCCCTTTTCATACTACACTCGTTCACACCCGAGCGTTTGAAATTGGAAATTCAAATCTCAGTTATTGTTAGTCTTATTGACGGTTTAGTGAAGTGTTAGTTTTAATTTCGAACTATCGGGTTTTTGTTTTTTTTGGTGGCCAGGACTTATAACCTTAATAGGCTCGTGTTTTCTTTTTAAATTTAAGTGAGTGTGTGACCAAAAAGTTTTTTTTATAATGAGTGTTAATTACTAAATTATTGGATAAGTGATATTGGTGTAAAATATTTGGACTGGTTCGCTGTTAATTGTAAGGTGAGTCACGATATTAAATTAAATTTTTAGATTTAATAAACTTATATAATTTAATCACACTTATTGCTCTGAAAGGGTAGGCAGGTAGGCGATTTTACTGGAATCCTTTATGCCCCTGTACCACTTGCAGTTGCCTTGAATCTTACAGACCTTTGTGGGCCTGTATGTTTTATTGAAAAATATTATAGGGAAAGTAGGCCTTATTAGTGTATCAACTGAAATTAGATAACAATGTAGACTTATTCCAGAACAACATTAATAAATTACGAATTAGTCTATGAATTTCGTGCGTTTCAGTCGTAAATGAGAAGGTCGTATGAAATTCAACCAACCTACGCCATTATAAATTATTTATAATATCTACCAATGTAACATTTCTGAGTTTAATAACTAATTTGTTCATTACTGTGGTAAAATAACTGGAAATTACTATTAAATACTGGTTAGAAGTAAGGGTAGTAAGAGGGTTAAAAGCTTAAAACTTTAAAGATAAGATAAGATATCGCTCTTTATTGAACATTGTATAAAATCAACGAAATGTTAAAGATTAGACACACCTACCAAAATCATTGCGCTACCAAATTCATTGTGCTAAAACATTTTAGGATTACATATATTATGTTAACGAAAGGTATCCCCTTTCCATACCACATCAGTTTAGTATATATAATATAATAGCACCTGTTTCTCCAAAGTGGGTAAGCAGTGGCATATTATACGTCCAATCTTCACCAGTGACTGTTGATCTCACGTAATAGGAGCTGAGCCTAGGTGAGTTTAGTCTTAGGCCTCTAAGATCATAAGTGGTCCTAAAGCTGTGTTCCTCTTTTTCTATGTTTGTTACCTCATATCTTCGGACTGAGTGAACGCATATTTTTGTTTTAAATTGGAACCTTCTACTTCCCAAGTTGCCCCATTTCAATTTGGTCCCATTCCGACAACTATTTTGGTAGTTTGAAGTCGGTTACTGTGTCAATTATTGACGTGTATTTTTTTACACACACAAAATCACTTTGAAAACCACTTTGAAAGTTATTTTGTCGGTGCCACGTAATAGTGGGCAATTCTATTGTCGTTTTTGGCATTAAGTATAGAATATTCAAAACCACTCTGTAAGTCAAACCAATATTCCCGCAGACAGGACATATGTTACATACCACTAAAAAGAATCTCTGAAGTTCGAACATGTCGCCAGATGACAAGGAAGCTTTTAATTTGAATTTACAAAAACAAATATCAATTTTATTTATGTGTTTAAGTAGATAATGTATGATTTATTAAGATCTTTTTAACAATAAATATACCCGTTGTTCCAAAAACACTTAAGCCCATAATCCTTGATAATTACGTAGTATAAACGAATAGTAGTTATAAATTATAACTTATCAAAAACGATTGCTGCTAAAAAGTAAGTTGGTATTACTGAGTAGGGCTCGCGTGACGACACGATAGTTAACATTAATTAACATGCAATGTTACTGTATGCAGATATAATAATTGCTATTGTTTTACCATTCAAGTGGTAATGAGACTTATAAACATCCCCGAAGCCCAAGGGTATGCGGCGCACCTGCTGATAGAGGCTCAGACTATGGGGTAGATGACACACACACACACACACACACACACACACACACACACATATCACGCCTATATCCCCGGAGGGGTAGGCAGAGGTGCATTACACACCCACAACCTGCCAGTATTTTTAGTCCCACGTAATAGAGGGCAAGCCTATTGCCGTCATCGGGCACACTTATAATAGGTTATGTCCAAAATGGCCGAATGAATTTAATAAAAAGTAGCAGCTATAAACACTGCCTTGCGATGAAATGTTGATGAAAGGCAACAAAATCTTACGTGCCAGCCGCTGTGGCACAACCCATTAAAGTCCTGGGCTTCTGGGACTATCCTGGGCGTTTCGGACTATACCTGGGCGTCTCGGACTATTGGTATGGGGTAGATGACTGTCAAGTTAAATCACCTTTTTTTTGATTAAACGTCAAAACGATAAGGAGAAAATTGTATAAAATAGACCTAGAACCTGTGACGTCACTTTTATTTACTATGAAAAATAGACCGTGGTAGTCCGTGGTAGGTCCGAAATTCGGTTGCGTTGTGCTGTGAAATCACCAATTATCAATTGACGAAGAAAGATTTTGATTGAATATAATTTATTTATTTATATACACACATGAAAATAAAATAACGAGAAGATGAACAATAAAGATTAGATTGAGTACAAAGGCACCACTTATTTCATAAGAAATCTCTTCCAGTGGGCCAAGGGAAGGAAATGCTTGGTAGAATTAAGTCTTATGTGTGCGTAGGTGGATCTATATTTCAAAAATAAAGTACATACGTACATAAAGTACGCCAGATTATACACAAATACATATATAAATATAGATATATACACAATAGGTTATAATAATAATATATACAATAAACACTTACATACATGAAAAAATAAGAATCATAAATAGAGATAATATTCGAATCTCTTTATTACTTAAATATAACGCTCAATGTTTATTTAATTTACATCATCATCACCAATTACTTAATTAAATAACTCGTCCCGGACCGAACCTGACGCAAAGGTGCCCAAAACACTAGCCACGATACCTCGCTGTATGGCGATGACCAATGTGACGCCTCGGAGCTAGAGTCACCTGTATTCTTATACAATTGCCTATCTCCCGATTATTTCCAAAAAACCCTGAAGCTGAATTAAACTCGCTATGATAACCTCTGTCGTTTGTGAGACTGATTAAAACTGGACTCGGCGGTTGAGGGTCGAATCCAGTAAAACTTTGGGTGAAGGTTTGTTTAGTGTCAAGAAGAAGTTCGCCGACACTACACTACTAAGACGGAGTACATCGTGGAGTACTTCACGGCGAGAGTGCAGCTGTTGGGGTCGAACCGCAGCGTCAGTTTCCTGTCGTTCTTGCTGAGAGTGCCCAACACTAGCCTGAGCCTCATCATTGACAAGAACTTGGTGTTCCGGCGCTCCCGCGGACCGTTATTACCGGAACGTAAAAAAATTTAGGTGCGTTTGTAAAGTGTCTGTTTACTAACATTAGTCTTAAGATCCTATCTTATATAACTGTATTAATGTATTATTAGTTTTAAGGTAGACACCTGTAACTTTTCTACTTGGTGCCTGTATATATAATAATTAATTAAATAAAATAAGACTTTATCTAGATCACATAACACAAGCTTGCAGGGAACGTTATATTGGGGCCCTACCCTTGCCATCACCTTCCAAGGACCCTGTGCACCTTTGTATCCAAGTAGCACTTTAAAATACTTAATTAGATAACATTGGAGTAATAAATAATGCATGTTAGGTACGTGAAAGCTAGTCTAGAGGGCATTCTTGTAAAAGAAAATGTCACAAATAATTTTGCCTTCTAAGTTTTTAATATCTTCATTTTCAAATAGATTAAAAATTTGACATCACAATATTTCAAAAAGGTTTTAAAAATTAATAGAAAATTAATTAGTGTTTTAATGTAGGAGATTATAAAAAGAACGATAGTGATTACGTAAATAATTTTTAATTCAGTTTTTAAGTAAATTTGAGATTTTTAAGTCTTTCTAACAAAGAGCCAACAAATAACTTAAGGCCTTTTTGGATGTTTGTTATCGTATCAATCGAAATCTACTAAACGTATTTACTTTAAATTTGATTTGCTATCAAGTCATCAACAGACAGGTCTTTGGCTAATATCAAATGCCCATAAAGGCAATAGCCTCTTAATACGAGCCTAGTTCCTAGCGAAATGTGGGCATATCATATTTAAACTTCTTCCCTTTCAGTGAAACATGAGTGATTTTATTTACGAGTATGTATATGAGAATAGGTTATTGGCCAGACTTTTATTATTTAGTAACGTGTAATGAGAAATCTATGCCATGCGGGCGGAGTCGTGGCCATCAGCTAGTCACAAACTTCTGCTCAATATTGTAAAAACCCCTTCAATAATTGGATATTTCATTACATTTTCACTAAAGACGAATGTTGAATGTACGAGTGTCGCACAAATGATTACGGACTTATGGATTTGACATAAAAAGATTTCTAGATTACGGACTCGGTAACCTGGGTCGGGGTTTTGCGTGAAATGAAACTGAAAAGTAAAGATTTGTACAAATTTTATTATAAAAACTTTTGTAGATAGAAGTTCAATTGGTATTAGAAAAAAAAAACATAAATATTTAATTTTACTATATGAATCACAAAAATTATAATACTTTTAAATTTAAATAGTATTAAAAAGTTTAACATCTTACTTACCATTACTTTAACTATAATGGTCTTGGGCTGGAGTCGAACCAGCGACTGATCCCTTTCCAGGAGGAATACATATAAACGAATTGAGAACCTTCCCAATAACATATTTATAATTTTCTTTCTCCACCAATGCCTACCCTTATGGATATTTTAAATTCTATTCTTTCTACTTGTCCATCCAAAGGTTGCCTGTAAGACATCACTTTTTAATGATAAGGACGCCATTTGTACATATTTAAACTTGGATATTTTATTTGTACATACAAACAAAAAATAAAAAAATTAAATTTTATTATGTATGTTGTATTGACAATAAAGTTTTATTCTATTCTATTCTCCTTTTTTGTAAGTCGGTTAATAAAAGTTTAGTTGACTTCACCTCACCATTAGCTCACGGTAAGGCAAAATCCTCATGAGTGTATCTTGATCGCCATCATCATCTGCCTATTCAACCAGTTTCCAGTATGATTGGTCCATTCCCACCTCCATCAAACAAGACCCAGCGCATCTGGTAGGTGGCCGTCCCACGTGGTCTCCTATCGAGAATGTGTCTGCCCAATCGACAGTCTAATCTTCGTGCTATGTGGCCGTCTCACCGCTACTTCAGCTAGGTGATCCTTCAGGCTATGCTAGTCCCCTTCAGTTTTCAATGGATCTCCTCATAATTCTGATTCGAGCACGTAGAGAAACAAACGAGCATTGCCTTCTACTCATACTTTAAGCCTCCTATAAAGATCTTTCGTAAAGAACCACGTCTCAGAGCCTTTAGTCATCACTAGTAGCACACATCTTGATACCCCTCTCTTAGTATATTTTACGAGTATAAGCAAACTTATGTTAACTAAAAACGTCTATTGTCGCTGACAGTTCCCCGTTTTGCTCCGCCATCCATCATCCGCGAAGTTTTCCCCACAAACTTACGACCGCAAGTTAATGACGTAAGTACAGACAGCAACATAAACTTAGTTACAACTAAGGTGTCTACTGTCGCGACTAACACTTCAATAATATTGTCATATTTGCCGCAATTTCGATTTTCTTTCTTTCTTTCATCTTGAGAATTGGTAACTATAAAACTGTCCCATATAGACGGAACGACAATTATTTGTTCCCATTCCGGTAATTTGAAGTCGGTTGTGATTGTCAATTTTTACGTGTATTTTATTTATACAAGTATACGTTCAGAGTTGTAGTATAAAAGACAGCAAAAAGTTAAATATTTATACAGAAATTATAATTCGCAGAAACTTATATTGGTAGAAATCAAACCTGCGACCTTTCCCTAATACAGCGAAGCTCTATCTAAATATTTAGAAATAGTAGAAGCAATGAGTCTATCATTGCTTTAAAATACAAAAATATACAGCAAAAAGTTAGTAAATAAAACTTTGTGTGCCAACGCTACTGACATTTACATTTAAGTATATTTATTGAAAATATCGTTTTATAAAGATAAGGAAGTATTAATCGATGTTGACTGTACATAATATCTTCACAAAACATAATTATCATCATAACATAGTATAAAACAAAGTCGCTTCGTCCTTTAAAGATTTAAGCATAAATAGTTATGCTTAAATCTTTAAAACTACGCAACGGATTTTGATTCGATTTTCATTAATGGATAGAGTGTTTCTCGAGGAAGGTTTTTGTATATATAATTTGTCAAGCGGGCGAAACCGCAGTGGTCTGCTAGTATATTATAAAAGTAACACAACAAATGCTCCCATAATATACATGTTCATTATGGAATAATTAGAATACACGGCTGACGTACAAACACGTCCTACAAAAGTTACCTAACCTTCCTGACGTGAGTTGTGATTAACTTCGCCGTTTAACTAATAAGTAGGTACGTAATTATACCTTTCTTAAACATATTTGTTTAAAGGGCTTTAATCTGAAGTTTTGGAAACATAAAGTTGTCTTTAATCTGTTGTTGTGGTGAACATTTTGAAAGCATTTCTAATAACTTATAGTGGTCGCACTATGGTCGAGCAGTAGACAGTGACTTCCTGGGGGCAAATCTCAAAAAAGGTTTTTATTGTTTGCCAGGTCTACTGTTAAAAATACTAAAATCTACTCCTAAAAATAAAAATAAAATAAAATAAAAATAGAAACAAACAATTTTTTTTTTATTTTTATTTTTAATTTTGTTCGACCACCAGGTTCTAAATTCGACTGTATGTTTTTTTTTATGTTTGTTACCGTATATCTCTGGACTGCGTAAACCTATTTTGATTTTTTGATGATTGACAATTATATGGTCCTATTGCGGTCATTTGAAATAGGTTGTTGTGTAATTTTTTGATGTGTATTTTATTACAAGCTTTATTTACCTGTCCCGTTTACTTACATTTATTACAAGTTATTTTTTTTTCGATGTTAATTTCTTACTAACTGTACATATATGCTTCAGTGAAATCACTTTTGTCTTTTTACAAATGATATAACATAAAAAATGACGCCGCATCTGCTTTTTCATAACATATTTAGATGCTCATCCCATTTACATACGTACCTGCCTAAACATGACTTGGGGGCCCTTAAAAGCTTCCTTTTTCTCGACTATTACCCCAAGGAATTACTCGAACAGTGATGGATTACATTCACTCTCGTGTACACTATTTCAACCGTGAATATTTTTACATGATGAATTTATTTGGCTTCACAAATATCTAATGTAAAATTTACATGAAAATCTGACGTTGAAATAATATTACTCTAGCCTCGGCGTATGTATCAAGTTGAAGGTTGTTTTATACTTTGAGGGCCAGATATTATGAAAGGTTTAAGTACATTACACTATAAAATTTGTATGTTAATGTAGCCTTGCTGTTTGCTACCATCTTAAGTATTCACTGAGCAAGGATCTAGCTGGTAGTAGTGCCTAGTTGAAGTGCCTATTATAAAGAGGAAAGATTTGTATTTTTGTGGTGTGTATGTTTGTAATGAATAAACTCAAAAACTACTGTGCCGATTTCAAAAATTCTTTCACCATTGGAAAGCTACATTCACCCTGAGTAACATAGGCCACTTTTTATTCCAGTAATGTGTTCCCACTGGAACCGGGAACGAGTAAACTAAATCACGCGGTCGGAGCTGCGGCGATTAGCTAGTTTAGTGATAATAGCCTCGATTGTTAACGTGGAAACAGAATTAATAACTAACAAATGTGTCGTCATACTCGTTACTGCCCCTCGAATGTTTTTCTATCACACCGTGTTCGAATTAAAACACCAACTTTCTATAACCTACGTCCAGTTCCAGTATCAGCAGAATTTTTCGAAATCAAAGAAAAAAAGAAAGAAACCTTTATTGTTCCATAAACTAAACAAACACTTACATAAGGTTACATAACAAAAATACAAAGACTTATAAATAAAATAAAAATTGGACCAATGTTTTACGTACTAACAATAATAACTTTGAATTTATTAAAAATATTGTTTAAAAAAATATATTATTAAATTTAACTTGCAAGGTTTGTTCTCAGACAGCCGTCGGGTTAATAAAAGATTTAGACATTATGTAGTTCATTGGTTAGTGACACTGCTTAAAAAGCTAACTATTGGACCTGAAACCCGTGGATTCAAATCCGACCCAGAGCAAAACTTCGTGTGATGAGTACAATGGTGTATTGTTCTGTGTCATGGTGTAATTTAACTATAATATGTAGGTAGGTATGTATTTGTAAGTATGTTTATCAGTTAGTAAGCTTGTTAGTCGCTTCCTTTGAGCTAGATGATACGGTTCAAAAAATATCCTGTAAATTAAATATTTAAAGAATAAACAATATTTAAAGAATGTGACTTTACGTGTTACGCCGTTTACACTTTGATTAGTGTTATGTGCGAGCTAATATAATATTCTACTAGCAACTGGTAAGTGATTATTAAAATCAGTTGCACTCGCACTTAACAAAGACCTCTAACCTTGAAATGAGAATTTAATCTTTTGAATATAATTTGATTCACACTTGGTCGCGTAGAGCCCTTATCCTCTTTTTATTATCTTACATTTTTTGAACTAATCCAATGTAAGTACTGGCGATTAGAAAACAGTGTCCGTGAGTGTTTACTGTAAGGGTCTTTTCTCAATACCTCTACCTATTGTTTTGCGAATCTTCCAGTAAAAATAAATGTAGAAGCAATAATCTTGACGTTCATAAGTGACCTATATGGATAAATATATTGTTTTTTGAATATCCTGTACAAGTACTGGGGAAAGGACATGGTGCCAATACGTCATAGTGTCTTTTTTTTTTTAAAGACCGCTCCTACATCCATTGCCTAGGGCCTCTGGTGAGAACACAGGGAATTTCCAGTGGCACCCGGCACGTCATAGTGCCTGCCAATAATATCATTTCGTTTTAAAACGATTCCTATAAACTCGTTTTAGGATATTTCCTGATATAACTCACATTTTTTAGAATTGTACGACTAGGTGGAGTGGCACGGCTTTGTATTTTCTGATACAATGACATGGGCTAAATTTACTCAGACTGAAATATTGATTTAACGAATTGTTTCGCAATGATGATATATCTCAATGAAGTATTGGGGATTATATAAATGCGGTACCATCAATTAAATTGATTCTGAAATGTCTTTTTCTGTGTTAAAATCTTTTTTTCTGAACGTCAATTTTAATGCAAATTGAAAAACAAAGTCTATATTATTTTGCACCAAACTTAGCTTAGTACCTGTATTTATAAAAATCACTCTACCTACCTCCTTGGAGATGTAGGCGTGATTATAATGATGCTAAAGAGGGATATTTATTTTATTGCATTTAATCCTTAATTCATCATATTTTCTTAGACAAAGTACTAAGTGAATTTATAATAGGATCTCCGGCTCATTATTGTAAGATAAAACACACAAGAGCTGTTCTGAATCAGATAGAGTAAGTACGCTGTGAGGTCATGAATAAAGAAACGCTTGGCTGATGTCCGTCTATTGTGTAACGTCTAAAAATGGCTTGTAAAGATGACAAGATGGTACATTGAAAATGAAATGAGATATGTGAGTCATACACTGGGTAGATACTCGTAGTACACATCATGATCTCAGCCTACTACTGAGCATAGGCCGCCAAAGAAGAGGGAATTCAGCTTAAACGCTGGCCGGACGGGTTAGTAATAGGTGTACTACCTATGGAAGCATTGAAAGAAAGAAAAAGAAAAGAAGAGATTTCGATCCATAATCGCTATAACCCATGTCACACTCTCTGATGGAGACCATTTAAATGGCTCGAAAGAAAGTCAACTTGACCCAAAACTAAGATAGCTGAAATTTAAATCAAACCAAGTGATTTAAAACAAATAAATGAAAGACATTTTCCAAATCCTGTAGTTTCGAAACCTATTCGTATAGATAGACAAATGAAAAGAAAACCTTCCGTGAAATGAATGAATACAGATAAAAAGTAAAAATATACGAATTAGAGGGCGACCCTTTAAGTTAGAAAAACATAGACCATACATACGCTTTTAAATGTAAAAAAAAGATACATACAACTATATGAGTGGGGAATTTTTATTGTTACAATGAAAAATGTGCTGATGTGTTTTGAAGTGGTTTTTTGTTAGTTTGAAGCTCAAATGGATGGGTGGTACTCTCGCAAATTGATGGATGCGTTTACCTCAACATAGTTGACGTTGTTACATAGCGGTACCATCGAATTGTATTTAATTAAGTAAAGAATATACCAAATAATGGGGTTAACTGATGATAAACTCCTTGTCACCTTCGAAGTTCCTGTTACGTCTCATATCGGTACTGGAATAAGGAAATTAAACAGCTAAATTACGAACGTGACCGACAGACCAATGTACGAATACTTAGTACTGAATACTGGGTGTTCAGGACCTCTATCAACATCTCCAGGGTTCTATCTATCGCTACATACCTGTGGTGCTCTGCCAAGAATGCGTGGAAAGTGCCTGGAAATCGTGGTATATCACCATAGTGTATCTATTCTGCAGTGCTAACCCTACCCTGTGAGTCTTTACCCAATTGGGGATGGTTTTTCAGTCTGAATGCTACTGCTATCTGACCTCCATAACACATTAGCGATATCGAAGTTCTGTAACGACTGCCAGAGATGTTTTTATGACAAATGGGACCGATGGTAACGTCTTAAAGTACTCTTCGAGGCATAGAATGTCTTAGGAAATGGTCACCCATCCTGAGATCGAACTTGCTAGTAGCTTTGCTCATTTGCAATGTGTCAACCTAACCGGTTACCACTTAGCCCCCAGCCTCTCTCTGTTCTGCTCTTCAAACATAAAATATCTTGAAACACAATTAAAACTTCATTGTCAGTCTACAAATGTTTCTAAAATTGTCACCAACAAACGAAGCGAGATTTTGTGATTTAAAACATGAGTTATGGAAGCTTCCATGGCTTATTGGTTGATTTAAGAGTTATAGATAGGTCATTGGACTTTCTTTTTGTACACTACCCCTCTATATTTCATATTATTTTTTCTATCCATCCTATGGTTGCCTGGAAGAATTTGCTCTACGCGATAAGGCCGCGCTTTGTACATAGTTTTTTTTGTTTAAACTTGTTTGTACTTAATATTAAGATTTGTATTTAAAATGTACAATAAAGAATATTTATTATTATAATTATGATATTATTATATTCTGTCAGTTATGTATTTAATTTTTTCTGTTTTCCTTAAACGTTTGCATGTATAAAGGCAAACTTATTAAGTGTTGAATTTCATGTCAAAAATAAATTTAAATATTAATGTCGAATTTTGTTTCAAAAACAAGAAATACGGAGATTGCGATGTTCTCCTAGACAGCACACAATCACTGCTTTATCCTTGTTTCGCCCCGATTTTGCTAGTTAATTTCTTGTTACCATGTAACACGTAAGTATTGTCGTTTCTGGGCACATCGGATATCTTTGCCAGAGCCTTATTCGTCTGTCAGTAGATGCACCGAGTGCAGGTCAGAATAAATTGGGCCCCGAAGATATAATATTCGAACTACGAGCCTTTAGCTTAGCCTTAGCATTAGTACCGCTAACCACTGAACCACACTGCTTGTCAAAACCTCGTAATAATAACTTACAACTCTTGTGTATTTTGTACGAAAGTAATTACTCTAAAATGAAGAATGCCAATCCCAAGGTTCAGCAGACACGTGAGTTGAAGACAAAAGGTGAAAACTTTCAAAGTTGCCCTAAACTTTGTGTATAAATTCCGTGCGATGTTGTCACGCGATGCAAACATTACCTCAAGATATTATTAGTGCCACACGAAAATGCTTTAACTCTACGTTTTACGAAATAAAAATTCTTGGTTAACGGTATTAGTATGAATGAATTTTAAATTAAAATGCTTATTTAACTACCTTTTTAGGGTTTTTTGAAATGAAAAAATAAAAAAAAAAAATTCTCACTTGCAATTCTGTCTGCATAGGTATCCAAAGTTCGCCGGCGCCCTGAGGTTATGCTGGTGGACCTTGAAAATAAAAAATTATGCGGTCGGGGTACCCCGTCAGAAACCAAGTTCTTTACGCATCTGCAACGCAACCCAACCTGGGTATTAGTTACTTTTCGTTTTACTAACGAAGCCGACATTAAATTTCAAAAAATAAAAAAAGCAGACCTTAATTTAGCTTCTGAGAACCACCGGTTGGGAACTACTGATAAGCGTAACGTGACCATTACTACTAATCGCACTACGTCACAATGGTAAGTTTTAACGCGGGATTCTAATCCCGACCAAACCCCCGAAGACGCCTCTGGAAATGCCTTCTGCGTGCGTACCAGAGGCGCCCGGCAATGGACGTAAGAGCGGAAGCGCTTACGCGGACTTAAAAAAACTATAGCAAATTTAAAAAAACGTTCTAGAATCGAACGTTTTTATAAATTTGCTGTACTTTTTTTGCTAAACGTTCGATTCTACGAGAAAATATTACGGCAAAAGTTTACGTCAAATATCAATTTCTCTATAGTTTAACACATACAAAAGACAGTGGGAGCACCCAAGGGACTACTCGTAGTTCACGTAAAAACTGAATTGTTCGTGACAATCATGACAATTTCTTTTAACCAACTAACACATTAGTATTGCTTGCGAATATTGTGTTTGACAACGCCCCAGAGGCGTACAAACAAAAAAAAACTTGCCAACGCAAACTTTTCCGATTCGCTATAAAAACCGGTAAAGTGTGTCGATATTTGCCACTGAAACATCGGTATTTTATCTATTTGTTTCCGTATTTTGATTTACCGGGAGCACTGTTTTGTATTCGAAAATAATGTTATAGTTTATTGTAGGTATAGTCCATTAAAAAGTTACATTTGGGTGTGCAAAATTCAGAGGACGCTATTTTTTTTTTAGATATCAAGAGGGGGGTAGTGTAAAGTTAAATCCAAGTTTGTGGGGTCCCAACCCTTGTGGGATTTCCGCCATCTTGAAAAAGGGTTGTAAATCGTTATCGCGCTCTATCGGGCCAACTATTCAACCCACAAAAAAATTGTGACCACATTTTTTGGCGGAAATCCCATAAGGGTTGGGTTGACCCCACAAACTTAGATTTAGGTTTACACTACCCCCCCCTTGATGTCTAAAAAATAAAATAGTGTCCTCTGAGTTATGCACACTTAGCCCCAAAAATTTCAATGGACTAGTAGGTTAATAAAACCTTTATTACACTTAAATAAACAAATTTGAATTAAAATTCGATTATCACAAGAGATATAATATTCCTGTTTTAGAACTGAAAAAATTAATACACGCCTAATGGAATCACTGTGGACAAGAAAATTGAAAAAAAAAATATATGAAATAAAAGCATGTTATTGCTTTCAGATTGAACGATATTTTCATGATCTGCTTATCGTGAAGCTTCGGTTGTAAAAATCTACTTACGGAAGGGTCGTAGTAACCCCAGTAGATGGAAGATTAGGCGTAACATGTCGTTACATACATCCCTGAAGCCTCTGAGGCCTATCTCGAGGGATGCGCCAGATGTATCTTTGAATATTTTATTGATATACGAGTACCTTAGTTCTGTATGAGGTTGGTGTCGTTTTTGAGGATGTAGGTTTTAGCTTCACAACGAATCAGTTGAGTCATCAATTAATAAATATGTTGGAACATTTCTATACTTTATGTTCTTTAGTTCTGATGTTCTTATGTTCTGTAGTAGTAGTTCTGTCTTGTGTACTTTATGTTAAATGTTCTTTAGTCTCAAACTAAGTGGAGCTTGTGTAATAAGAGCTATATGACTTTACATTTAGGTATTAATATTATAAAACTTGTACTTTTGTATGTTTTTATAAACTCAAAAAACCAGCCTTTTGGTCTTAAGAGAGGATTGTAATTATTAGCTATATTTGGACATTCTTACACAATGTCATCTAGCTGACTCTACAAGTCTACAAGTACGGTTTGCCCGAACAGAAACCGTTGCGTAGTTTTAAAGACGCATACACTGGACGGATAGACAGCTGAAGCGACATTGTTTTAAATTACGAGTATGTTATGACGTAAATAGGTACATGAGAAAAGAAACAAGAAAAAATTTAACTCGAAATAAATCTATTAGACACATACACATACACACACATATCACGCCTATATCCCCGAAAGGGTAGGCAGAGGTGCAATACCCCACAACTTGCCAGTATTTTTAGTCCCACGTAATAGGGGGCAAGCCTATTGCCGTCACTGGGCACACATATAATGAGTTATGTCCAAAATGACTGAATGAATTTAATAAAAAGTAGTAGTTATATGTAATTTTGAAAAAAAAATTGAAACCCGTTGCCATGCTATGAAATATTTATGAAAGGGCTATGGCGCAGCCAATTAAAGTCCTGGGCGTCTCGGACTATAAATCTATGAAATAAATTTTTCTTTTTAAGTTATGTCTCCACACACATTCATAGAGATGAATCTCTCTCGTATCTGTATACGAGAGAGATTCATCTCTATGGTATCCCTATGGTATCGTAGGTATCGCGTGACACTCTGTAATTCATCAAAATCAGATCACGAACTAGGATTATATGAAGGAAATGAAAGTCCCTTAATCTAAATGCAAACAATATGGCTTCGTAGATAGGGAAGCTCAAATTTTATACGCATAAGCCGAAATAAGTAATCAGTCAGTACTGAGTCGTCTTATCGCTGAAACCATGCTATGTATTAAATTAACTTTAAACTAGGGATGAGCCATCCATTGTCAGCTGACTCGATGAACTTTTCATTCGATTCTGCTCGATTCGATTTATGAGATTATATGAATTTTGAACGAAAGCAAATATTTTCTTAAACTTCTATGTAAAGGCATAATCGGAATTTCCAATATAGGATTATATATGATTGGTTAAAATCTTGTTCAGTAGGTACCAGATTTAAATGAGAAATAACATTTGTAATCGTATTTTAGAAAAAAATACCTAATAGTTGGATTAGATCCCATTTCAAATTAAATGAAGCCTAATATTTTTACAAATATATTATTATACATTTAAAAATATGTCAATAAGTTTGGATGTAGGTACCTACTTTACTGATTAATCACACGTAACCTTTTCACAGTTTGGATGAAAATTTGCATTATACCATACATAGACTTTTAATACAGACCATACAAACAAATGGCAGGCGCTACAAAGAAAATATCGAAGTTCAGTCACATCGCAGTTAGTTGGACGATGGTATAGCAATTAGAAAGGGAGACCTTTCATGCAGGATAACTCGCGAGCATCTGTTAGTGAGTAATAAAGTATACTTAGTGATTTTTCGACTCAAAACTATTTGAAGTTAAATATTTATAGTTCGAACTCTCATGAGCCGGGCGCCACTGGAAATACCTTCTGGTACCAGAGACGCCCGGCAATGGACGTAAAAGCAGCTGCGCTTGCGCGGACTTAAAAAAACCTCTCATGACATATAAAATATGTACATAAGTAAGTGAATACTCGTTTTCAAATTGTGATGATTTTTGAAATCTTTTATTTGTTTATTTATTTCATCAAGCACTACATCTATATTTACAGGCATAACCCAATACGGTAGTGTAGTGACAGCATTATATATTATATTTAAATTAAAAACTAACCTATTTGTAACAAATTACTTACATTGTGCCTCTCGTGAACTCACTCAGCGAACAACCAAAGATATCAATCTCCTCAGCCACTAGATTGAGAGTGCGAAACGCCCGAGACAGCGGCGCCTCCCCCAGCAGGTTGGTACGTGCCCTAGGAACAGCCAGCAAGCAAGGGCGCCGTCGTCGCCACACGAATCGATCCGGCACATTCAATTTTATAGCTCTCGATATGATTGCATTGCAGTAATTTACCTCTACTTATCTTGAATAGGTACAGAATCAGCGTGAACTCCCTTCTCACTCTCAGCTCGTTATAACCAACCATGCCCAGAATAAACAAGGTTGGGTACATAAGCGGATAAAAGGGGTATACTCCGTATAGCCTTAAATATAAAAATCTTATAAATTTATTTTGAACCCGCTCCAACGTAAGACTATTATTTGGTTTCATAAGGATTCCAAATAACTGCATTGCATTCATATTGACTCCTCACCAATGCATTGTACAATGCGATAACCGCCCTAATATTTGAGAAGGTGCGAGCTGTGCGAAACCCAGGCTCCTAAATGCTTTCTTGCAACACTTGGTAACATGATTACGGAATGTCAGCTCCGTGCAGAAGTTCACCCCTAAGTCCCTTACCTCTGTGACTCGTGTCATTGAACTACCATCAACCTCGTAGGCGTGCGATATTGGAGTCCGCGAACGTGAGAAAGTTATAGTAATGCATTTTTGTTGAGATTAAGCGGTAGACAATTGTCTTTACTCCACATAACAACTCTATCTATATCACCTTGCAGCAGATCAACGTCGTCTTTAGAGTTTATAGTCATTGACAGTTTGAGGTCGTCCGCAAACAACAGGCAATTGGCATGCCATTTTTTTTAATATGCACCTATGTCCATTGCTGAGCGCCTCCGGTAGAGACTGAGAGAATTCCCGGTGGCGCCCGGCGGACCTTGGCCACCTGTGTGGTGGTCGGGTGCTACCCCGCATCTTTAGGGTCGGGTTTTATCCCGCGTCGGTGAGTGAAGGCGTGCGTGGGGTGCAGCCCCACATCACGCAGCCCTTCTAGCCTGCTTCTGTAAGGACGGTGGGTTGCTAATTCATCGTCCTAAGGCCCTGATCATGGAGGTCGATGGTCCTGGGCGTAGTCACGTCTGCGGCGCGCTCGCCGCACACTTTGGAACTCAGCGGAGAGGGTACGCTCCTTCACCCTACCGGCCGCCTCCTTCACGAGAATTACCTGCTCGCAGAAGGAAACGGCCGCGTTCCACTGACTCCCGCTAGAGATCATGGCTCGTAGCATGGTCTCCAGCGAGAGCGTATCTACGCCCAGGCCCACAACGAGGTCCGAGGCGCTGACTCGCCCATGCTGAGCATTCCACCAACGTGTGGAATGCCGTGTCTACGCCGGAAGTCTCGCAGTGTTGACACGCGGGTGTGACCTCACGATGCATGCGAAACAGATACTCACCGAAGTTTCCGTGCCCGGCGATGATCTGTGTCGCACGATACGTGATGCCACCGAGCTGCCTCTGCAGCCACTCCTTCATGATCGGTCTCACCACCGCGATGGTGGTGGTTCCCACTTTGGTTGCTGAAGTCGCACCTTCCATGTCTCCATGAGATCCTGGCGGAGTTGGGACCGCTGAGCCTCGATTTCTCGAGACGCAGATCTGTGGTCCCGCTCCAGCGCCTCCTTGTGCCATTGAAACAGTGCCGAAAGGGCTCTCGCTTCCAGGTCCCATGGAGGGGTCGCGGCTAGGAGACATGCAGCCTCTAGGGAGATCGTGCGGTAACCTCTTATTGTTCTGACGGCCAAGGTCCTCAACGATCTGTATAAAACAGTAGCGTTGTTGGCCGTCAGTCTCGGCACCCATACGGGATACACGGCCATACTCCACACGATCCCCAGGTACAGTCTCCTGCAGGAAGCGTTGGGTCCCTTTAAGTTGGGCATTAGTCGCGAAAGCGCGGCTGTCGCCCCCGTCACTTTGGGGACCAAACTTCGGAAGTGTGGTCCGAAGTTCCACCGGCTATCGAGTACGAGCCCCAGATACTTCATTGTGGGCTCGATGCCCATGCTAACGCTCCCTACATTTACGCTGGATCCTGGAGGTGGCCCGCGCCGAGCTCCGTGAAAACACAGAGCCTCGGACTTATTCAGTGCCACGTCCAGTCCCAGCCGCCGTATCCGACCCACGACTTCAGCAACCCCAGTCGTGACCTTGAGTGTTGCCTCCTGGTGCGTTGCTCCCCGCGCTGTGACGAGGGTATCGTCAGCGTAGCAAGTTACGCTGAATTGGCATTCCTGACAACGCTCGGCAGATCGTTTATCATGACTATAAACTGGAGAGGTCCGAAATTGGAGCCTTGACTTACGCCAGAAAAGGTGAAATACGGTGCTGATACGTGACCTGCGTACTCTACGTACTGTCGCCTATTTCTCATGTAGCTAGCAAAAAACTGGAGCAAGTGTGGGGTGCAGCCAAACCCTACCAACTTCGTAAGCCTGTTGTTGTCGACTAAATCGAACGCCTTTTTGAAGTCGAAGTAAGCGGAATCCACCTGCCCCCACCATCTACCACTGATATCAGTTGGTCCACATGGTTCAACAGATTGCTAGTGGTACTCCTCATTGGTCGAAATCCATGGTGAGCATCAGTAAGTTGAGCCTGTACTTGCGAAAAAAATACTTTTATGTATGGCTGACTCCAATACTTTAACTGGTGCGGATAGTACTGCTACAGGCCTGTACCTCTCAACTGTGTCTCCTGATCCTCCTTTTGGAACTGGGACCACTCTAGTGGTTTTCCACCGTTCGAGGAACACCATTGTTCTGAGACACTCATTATAAATATGCAGCAGAGGCTCTGTTAGCACCGATCTACAATCCGTTAATATGTATGGAGGAATGTTATCAGAACCAGCCGCTTTCTTCGGTTTAAGGCTTTTTAATGCGCTCTGCACTTCACTCAAGTGCAATTCGCTTAAGTGAATACGAGCCGCTCCACTCCCTCCGCCAGCCACCGTGGTCGCCGCCCCAACATCTAACATGGCTCGTTTATTGGCGTACACTGAGTGAAAATACTCAGCAAACTCCAACACGCATTGCTCTGCCGAGAGTACATCCCCATTCTTAAGAATCTTATGTGGAGTTCTAGTTTTAGTGGACACGAGTAAAAATAAGCTCACGGCTTATCTGATAGTTACTCGTACGTTATGATATTTGGAGAAGAAGAGAGAAAAGAGGAAAACTGGTAAATGAGATAGAGAAAGAGAGAGAGGGAAGAGAGAAGGAAAGTGGTACCTACACCATGTGAAAGTGATGAAGAATACTCGTAGCAGAAGTTATTTGAAGTCAGTCTTCGTCACTTTAAAAAGTTTTTAGGTAGGTTGTGTGTGGAGTCTACTATATCCCCAGGGATATAGTGGGCTCCACACACAACCTCTTCACAGTGCCGGAAGCTCTCGAAAGAATAACCCTGGGGTACCTGAGAATTCCGACAATGGACGGCAGTTTAATAAAAGATAGAAATAAGGCCACCATATTTTCGTTTCATAATAAAAAATTCATTTCAAATTACACTAAAGCATGCAAGTTATATATAATGTATATGTGTTTCCATTTTAATGTTGTTTGAGTGAAAATATTCGCAAATATTGACGCAGACGGGTAAAAGGGTTTTCTATTATTGTATGATGTTTTTTTTACAATTTGAATCACAAAAACTATAGTCTTGGGCTGGACTCGAACCAGCGACTGATCCCTTTCCAGGAGGAACGTTCTACCAACTGACCAACATACCACTAGCCCAAGACATCTAATTTTGTGATCACATTGTGTTAATATAGCGACTTACGGCGTTAGATTTTGTGATTCATATTGTAAAATAATAAAAGAAAATGTTAGCATACTTCACTGCTTTTAAAATATACTTTTAAATAGTTCAAATTTTAAAATTAGTAAAGTCAATTAATCGCCTAACAGTCAAATAGGCTCTTCACAAACAAGATCCAATAAACTACTTACTAAATCAATCTTCGTTTAATTAACTACGTATTTTGGGACAGGCAACTCGTAAATCGATCGTAACGAACTGTCCCTTGCTTTAATTTCACGAGACTGGGATCATTCTACCTTTTTGTTGTTTTTTTTATTCAGAGGAAAATAGGTATAATACCTACGTGGAGTTTCAACTCTTGTTTATTAACTTGGGTTCTTTCAGTTAGTATAAATAAATGTATATGTCTGGACATTTTATACAGGAAGCTGTTTAGTTTAAAATTCAGCAGAACTTTTGCTATGACCGTATATACCGTACCGTTGCTATGAACGTATATACCGTTCGATGAAAATCATGGACCTAGTATAAAATATCTCTATGGTGAAAATAAATCAAAAAAGTTGTAGAATAGTGTACAAGTGTATTTGTTCATCACGAATAGGTTCCACAAAGTGCCAACAATCGAAAGTATAAATTACTAGGTACTACTATCATAATAATAATATAATCGTATGTAGCCATAACTATTACCATATATTCCCTATTCGGTGCTATTACTTAGTTAGCAATCGGATCGCCAAGATACGAGTAGTTAATCATAGTAAATAGTTTAAATCAAAACAATTAATCAATGTCGGTCTAAGCGCGATAAACTCAAATATCTCCGAATGGACTTCACCCATTTTTCAACTACTAGGAAGATAATCAAAAAAGTAATGGTAAGTAAGATGTTAAAAACTTATTAAAATGAAATTTGGATACCATTACTTTGTCATGGATTTTCGCCAGGTAACGCCTGTTTCTATCCAATATTAGATAATCAAAACATTATGTAGGTATACTACGTTAACATAGAAGCTTGAAACACACTGGTCCTTCACATACGACGTATGCCACGCGACGAGGGAAACAGCGACACACTGGTCCTACGTCTTACGACACACGTTTACGTTATCTACGCGCTATGACACTTTAAACGTGAGTGACAGCGTCGTACGCGTGGGATAGCATGGGAACACGCGAGCCTGGCGTGGTGACGCGTAAGACAGCGTGGTGAATGACCAGTGTGTTCGTTATCATACAAATTGTATAGATCCTGTTCAGATGTCATAATGCGTGGTGTACGTCGCATGTGAAGGATGAGTTTGCCCGTCCCTTTAATGTTGCCCCACGTCATGTGACTGAGATGAATTTTCTCAAGGTAATTCCAAGGAAATACGAGTAGGTAGCAGAATGGGTATGTAATTTACTTCTGCCTACCCGCTCCGCAATATAGGTACGATTGTATGCATATGCATTTCGCTAGTTAGAGGCCCAATAAAGCGACCTGAATAATAATTCTGGCACTACGCTGGCTAGAAGAAGTTGTAGTTTTGACTCGGTCGTCGCGCGTCGGTCCAGTCTTGATATAATACATTCTTTTAATTTGTAGGAGGTATACATATAATGCTATTGTGTAATGAATTCGGCATCTTTCGAAGAATTGCTTCTTATCTGTCTTATCGGTATTACCGTGTGTCGGAACTATAAATGTCGGATAAACCGTCTAATAGTATTACACATAACTCACCTTTCAACTTTAGTATACGTACATATACATAATAATCCGTTCATGCCATCAGACTGTGGAACGCTCTTCCAACCGACATAAGGAACTGCAGAACTGTGTCTAACTTTAAGAAGAGAGTAAAGGAACACTATCTCGTTGCTTTACCTTAATTATTGTGCGTCTATGTAGGTTTTTAAAACTTTTCATGTAATATTTGTCTATTTATGTAGTTCTAGTTTATGTAAGATTATTAACCTGCACCCATATCAGCACCTGTTTGCATCATGATCTCCTCTCTTAGGCCGATTAGAAGAGATCTCTTTACATATAAGTGGCGCCTTTGTGTACATATTTAGTATGTATCCATTTAGTATTTTTATTTACTGTGTGTGTACAAGAATAAATAAATAAATAAATAATAATACAATATTCCAAGAAGGTAGTCAGAGCTACATTACACAGACACACGAACGTCTGGCTTGCTTACCTGTACTCCCTTTGATCTGTGCTATGAGTATACACGGCATTAATTGTACGCCTTTGTTCCTTAGATTAAAAATACCTAGATTACCGATCAGTGCTTTAAAACGGCACCACTTCACCTCTGTCATTGCACACATTCGCCCATGTGTGCAATGACCGAGGTGCGATCAACCGCTTCCGTACTAAGTTCCTATTCCGCTTGCTGACTCTCGAGGGATGCGACAACGGCGCTGTACATTGATGCTTTGTATTAATTATTACGAATTATTTCGATGCCAACCATCAATGTACAATCTTGTTTATTTTATAGATGGTATTTGTAATAATTACCTATATAGTATTCGATTACCAAGTGTACTGAATCCAATATCTACAGTATTTTTGAGCTATGCCTTTGTTCACTTCTAATTGACCGAGCAAACGAAGTGAACAAAGCATCTAGAAGACTACATTTCGAGACTGTCGATTGTGCTTTCGTCCGTCTGTTTGTCTGTCTGTATGCGTTTTCCAGAATAGCGACCACAATTTTTATCCGATCTCGATGAAATTAGGCACACTTGTTTCTTGATTTAATAAATAAATAAGAGGGGAAAACCCCAAATAAGGTTTTAATTATCGTGAGGTCTACTGTTCAACCATATGGGCGATCACTAGTTTAAGGAAGTTTCTTGATATCCCATTTTTAGGGTTTCTGTACCCAAAGAGTAAAACGGGAACCCTATTACTGAGACTTCGCTGTCCGTCCGTCTGTCTTGGGCTGTATCTCATGAACTGTTAGAAAGTTCCAACTTTCACAGATGATGTATTTCTGTTGGCTCTATACCTAACCACAAATACTAAAAAACAGAATATAATAAATATTTAAGGGGCTCCCCTACAACAAACGTGATTTTTTTGCCGTTTTCACACTTGACCGGATTTTCTTTAGTGACTAGATGTGGAAAGCGCTATTTTGCAGTTTAACGAACGAGTTGACGCACTTTACAATTGGGGTAAACATGTGCGCGCGTGTGTGTGTATATGTTAGTAAATACGCTTAGAATCAATCCTAAGAAAGCGGTGAGCTCAACTGTGATTATATGGCTTCTAGGTGGCAATGTTTTAACGCGGTGTGTTTAAGTCCACTCTTTGAGCACAACGATAATACAATTAAACCACGTAACTTATACAACGTATACTTATGAACTGAAGGTGTTGTATTTAATATATCTTCACGCTTGTATGTCCGAGGTGGTAGGTAGGCTATTCGCTACTAATTTGGTTAAATCCAGTGAAGAGCGCAAGTCTATTAGAAGTAAGCGACTTACTGAGAAAGAGGATTTTCCCGTTTCTGGCATATACGTATGTAACAATGCCTAAAATTACCAGGTAATAGGTTTGCTCCCTATTACGTGGGACCACCAAAGTGACTATTGAAACGTAGGTGCAATAACCTCCTTCGAGACTTCGTATATGTATTTAAAATTCGATAATATGTATGTATTTTAAAATAAAAATGTAGGTATATAAGTATCTGTTTATCAAGTATTCATATCACAAGCTCTGAAATTGTATACGTAACATCCGTATTTGATTTTCTATTAATATAGTTACGGCAAAATACTTGGAACAACAAAATCTATTGGCGAAATGTACGTATGTATTTCATCTCTGCCTACCCCCTTGAGCATATAGGCGTGATAATATATGTATAGTATAAATTTTAACAAAGGTAACCAATATTGTGCAGTTGGAACAATTCTCTGATATATCAATATTGTAAGAAATTGTGCATTCGACTCCTCAGACGAATATGAGAATTCGACTTTGTCTGCGAAAGTTCCTTTACTTTGACTTCGAAGAATTTGAATCGGTATGTCAATAATAGTAGCTGGTGCAAATGTTGAAATCACCTTGATTATAAATATAGTATAGGATCTATTATATATATAATACGCCAGTGAAGCCGCTTCTCCTCCTAAACTAAGAGTCGCATAGTCAAGTGTGACACACCGTTGGAAAGGTCGTGATCTCAAGTGGTGCGATAAGATTAGAAATTTGACAAACAGTTAATTTTAACATGATTTAAACTGGATTTAAGATTATGCGCGCGATTTAGTAGCAATTAAAATTAAACACAAAAAATATATTCGCGCGTGCTATTTTTGAAAGGAACATTTTTTGACAAAAATCTTTTTTTTTTTTTTTTATATGTTTCATTCAGAGAAATTATAACTTGCGCAGTTTGCGCTATGGGTTGCTAGTTAGATATATAGTATGATAATGTCGTTCATAATAATCCATACACTAATACCCTAACTTAACCCTGACTTTGAAATATCTGTACTAATTCGTTTAGTATTTAAATAACATTAAAAGATAAAAAGAAATAAAGAAATAAAATCCAATTATTTCTCATCCACAGAAGTGACGTTAACAAGCTATACTTATCTGCATTAAGACAAGAGTAAAAGTATATACAGGGATACTATGGTCAGGTGCATGCCAGTGCACGCCACATCTGTGAGGAAATTGGTCTCTGGTGGTCTTCTCAGCTAAGTGCTGACGTGAATGGTGACAAAAACACTAACTGTGAAGTGGTAGTTGGGAGGTATTGAAACGATCGCAGTAACAGTATGTGATTGATTTTATTATCGAAATGTATTCGTATTTATATCATACAAGTATATCCCCGGCTTGACTCAAACAGGTTTAAAGGACGAGTATAATATACCTATAAATTTTAGTACATACTAGTAGAGAGTTCAATTGTAATGTGTGACTTATGGCGTATGCACAGGTAGAAACTGGTAGAAGCTTGTAGAAGGGACTAGAACCGCCTTCTCGTATGATGTGACGTCAGAGGTGGTGCTTCGTTTAGTCTGCTTGCCTACTGGCTACAACTGCGTAAAAATTACTAACTAATAACAGTATATAAAAACCATATTCAGTCCAGAAGTGTAATTAATCACATATTGGTTGCTTCCCTACCTACCAATAATGCGCACATGTAGGGAAAAGAGATTAAAACTCTTTTTTTATTGACGTTTGAATTGGAGACTGCAACTGCAGTGGCACGGGACCTACATTCAATATTTGCGTACAATTTTGAGTACAAAGTTCAATATTTGAGTCTAGATTAAATTCTACTTTTTTTTTTTTTTTTTTTTTTTTTTTTTATATTTGGTTCGCCAAATTGACGCCGCCCGCCTGGTGGTAAGTCGTGACGACGTCTAGCGATTGTGGGCCACTCTCACAGCACACATTACTATTGAGAGTGGCCCTCAACTTGACGACCTACTGATGTACCTCTTCACGCTCCGCTTAAAGAACCCAGGATTATATGTGGGAGGAAACACGTGCACAGGCAGGGCGTTCCAGGCCACTATCGTTCGGCAGAGAAACGAACGTTTAAAACGTTCGGTTCTCGCGAACATGCTATCCACTGTGTGGGGGTGGCATCTCTGCCCGGCACGAGTCGTTCGGGATCGGAAGGAAGAGGGTGGGATCAGATTGAAGAGCTCTTCAGAACACTCGCCGTGGTAAATACGGTAGAATGCGGCCAAGGAAGCTATTGTTCGGCGCTGAGCTAGCGGCTCAAGGCTTCCCGTTACCTCCGGACAACCAATAATACGGATAGCCCGTCGCTGCATAGCGTCGAGAGCGTCCAGCAGATACTTCGCGGAGCCGTCCCAGAGGTGAGAGCAGTATTCGACGCAGGGTCTAATCTGCGTCTTGTACAGCAGACACCTCTGGTCCGGTGTAAAGAATCTCTTTACCTTATTCAGTATTCCTAGTTTCCGCGAAGCTAGCCCTATACATCTTTCGATGTAGTTTTTATTATTGAGCTCTCGACGAACGTCTATGCCAAGGATATCAAGGTTGTCCTTCATTGGTAATAATGCATTCTGAAGAGAGGGTAGGGGAAGGAAAGGGGATTTCTTCGCAGTAAATGCACACGCCTGTGTTTTGCGGGCATTGAACTCGACCAGGTTCTCGGTACCCCATTGAGAGATACTGTCGAGGTTACGGTCGAGATCAGCCACGAGTCGTCGTCTCTCCTCCTCAATCTCAGATCGCCCCGCCGTCGGACGAACCGAGTAACTCCCGTGCAGTGTGCTGTCATCTGCATAGCAATGAATGTTCCCGAGGGATAGCATATCATTGATATGCAGAAGAAAGAGAGTTGGTGATAGTACGGACCCCTGCGGTACCCCGGCATTCACTTGCAAGAAGCGAGAAGCCTGGCCATCGCAGAGGACCCGCACTCGGCGCTCGTTTAAAAAGCTGGCAATCCAGCTGCACAGTTGAGGAGGTAGACCATATGCCGGAAGCTTGGAAAGGAGCGAAGCATGCCAGACCCTATCGAAGGCTTTGGCGATGTCCAGGCTAATAGCCAAGGACTCGCCGTGCCTTTCCATAGCCCCACCCCAGACATGCGTTACGAATGCCAGAAGATCACCCGTTGATCGCTTTGGCCTGAAGCCGTATTGTCGATCATTGATTAGCGAGTGTTCCTTTAGGAATTGCATGAGCTGCTTATTTATAAGGAGCTCAAGCACCTTGCAAATGACTGAGGTGACAGCTATGGGTCGATAGTTGCCTGGATCGGACCGATCCCCTTTCTTGGGGATCGGTTGTACGTTCGCCTCCTTCCAGACCTCCGGCACGAGCCCTGAAGAGTATGACAGGCGGTACAGACGCGTTAATACTGGAGACAACTCAGCTGCACATTTTCGTAGCACCACCGCCGGAATGCCGTCAGGGCCACTGGCTTTCCGCGTGTCGAGTGACCGCAGCACTGCCCGTACATCACATTGCCTGATAACAATATCAGGCATTGTGTGGCCACAGTTGGCGATGGCGGGGGGCTGCAGGCCACGGTCGTCGACCCGGGAATTAGCCGCAAAGAGGTCTGCGAGCATATCCGCTTTCTCTTGGGCTTTGTGAGCCAGTGTTCCATCTGGGTAACGCAGCGGTGGCAGCGAGGGCTGACAAAAGTTAGATTGCACGGCTTTGGCCAGTTGCCAGAATCCACGGCTGCCCGTGGGATGGGAAGTGAGCTCCTGACCAAGCCGCGCGACGCGCTGGGCATCCGCTCTCTTAAAGGCCCTCTTACTCGACTTTGTGGCCCGGTTGTACGCTGCTTTGAGGTGGCCCACGTTTGGGTCGCGCACAGCCCGGGCCCTGATCCAGGCGCGATATGCCGACTGTTTTTGTCGAACAGCTTTGTCACAATCTCGCCCGAACCAGGGACGGGCTCTGCGGATACTGGCGACATCAGTGAAAGGGATGTAATAATCCATCCCTAAACTGATCTCGCCAGCAATAGCAGAAGCACTATCCGAAGGAGCCTTTCCTACAAAGCAGCGCTGGCTCCAGGGGACGGACGCAAAATAATCGCGTAGACCGTCCCAATCCGCTGACGAGTAGTGCCATAGTCGTCGTGACGTTTGCACAGGACGTGCAGGAGGTGACACCTTCATGCCAGCGTGAACAACACAGTGGTCGGAACTACCCAGTGGGGCTCCTACCGAAACACTGTACTGGGCTGGGCGACTCGTCAGCAGTAGATCCAGCAGAGCGGGCGCGTGATCTGACCTGTCTGGTATCCGGGTGATCCCGCATACCATCTGGGTCAGACCGTGGGAGAGAGCGAACGCATGGGCGGCTCTACCCGCATGATCAGTCTTGAGGGACCCCAGCCATTCAATGTGATGGCCATTGAAGTCCCCCAGAAACACTAGGTCAGCGTTCGGGAACCGCACCTGCGCTTCATCAGCCGTCTCGCTGAGGTACTGGAAGAGCTTTGTTGTCTCAGAATCCCCTGTGTGGGATCGGTAGACGCACACGTAGATCTGGCTCATAGAGCCATGGTCTACGTGCAGCCAAAGGACGGAATTGGAGGGGTTCTCTAGGCAGCGCAACCGGCGGCAGCAAACATCCGCCCTAACGAACACGCACACCCCGGCTTTGTCTCGAAATTGTTCCTCGATGACATAGCCGGGGTAACACAGGTAAGACGTGTCGTCAGGGCGGCGTATTTGTGTCTCCGTGAGGAACATCACAGCGGGCCGTGCCGTCTCAAGGTGGTGGTGGACGGTATCGAGGTTCGCATGGAGTCCACGGACGTTAGTGAACTCCACCTCGAAATGTGAAGTTGTGGGGTTTCCTAGGGCCGCTGTGTAACGTTTATTTCTTTTTTGTTGCACTGCCATTGTAGATTTTGAAGAAGAAGCATGAAGACAGGGCGACATTTGGTGCAGCAGTAAGTGACAAAGCGCAGGGGCTAGCTTTGTCTAGAACCGTGTGGTTAGGTCGGAGCCGACCCGCCGGACGGAAGGGCTCCCAAACCCCCCTGATGCAAGGCCGCCGCTACCCCACACCGGTTACCACCCGGAGCGGCGATCCCACATCAGGATTATGCGCAACATGTGGGGCAGCCTCCTGGGGTGGTTGGCCCCAGGCGGGCCCCATGACTGTGTTGCGGGCGGCCGCGGCAACGCCGTTGCTAAGGGTCTCCCTGGCCGGCGAATCGACCCACACCACCCACACTAGACTCCGTTTCGCCCCCACTGGTCCCATGCCTGCTGCACCATACATCGCCCCGGGCCCGGCGGTGCAGCTGCTGAACCCCTAACGCAACCCAGCCTGGGCTGGGTTACTTGGGGGGCTTTAGCACAGCTGCACGGTGGTACCCCCCCGGACCAACACTGTTGTACCACCTGGTACCCACGTAGGGGCCGAAGCCACTCCATAGGTACCGTAAATTAACGAGCCTCGTCCGTTTATCAGCAGGTGCGCCACTAGCAGGTGAGGTCGCTGGGGCCCTATAGATGTTGGTAGAGCCCCTTTGCACCCAAATTTTATTATTTAATATAAATAATAATATTAAATTTTATCAAATATGAAGAATATTGACGCGTAAAAGTTGTAAAGTTTGTTTATTTATTCGCTTTTTCCCTTCATACTTGGTTTTTGTCACATTCAATATTCTATACTAAGAATTCACGCGGCAAGCGGACAATTTTTCGTTGAACGAAACCAGCTCTCCCCATATTATGACGATTTGGGCGACAATACGTGAGCTGCCTCGAAACCAGAATGTCCACTCGTAAAATGTTACTACATCATAATTCAGATAGTTTTTTAGACGACATGAATCAAGTACGGTTGGGGTACGCATGTATAAATATATTTATTCTGCTAGGGAACACCCGTGGCTCAAACTGCATAGTACTCGTAGGTTAGGCTTTAGAATGAAATTGGGTAGAATATAGGTACTTTTTTATCAGGCCATGAGGATAATAGTATTGCTATGCTAATAGATATTTATTGCCAGAAAATATTCAGAATAACAGTATGCACATTTAATAGCGGTTTCACTAAAGATTCTACCAACGTGGTAGATGGCTCGACGTTAACCTTTTTAGTAAGTGTGCTTAAACCACTTTGACAATGCCGCAAAGCAAAAGGTTGTTCTAAACATTTTGATAGTGCCGCTCGCTTCGCTCTCTACATACTATATCTATGGTTGTACTAGTAACAAACCTTAGATCGGATTTTCGTAATAAACCAGTGGTATAAGTGTTTAAGGCCGGATTCGACTAAACTTGAAGATTCACTAGTGTTAAACTATCACGGTAATAATTATACTCCGACTAAAATGTAGTCCGAGACGCCTAGGACTTTAATTGGCTGTGCCATAGCGGCCGGCACGTAAGATTTTGTTGCCTTTCATCAACATTTCATCGCATGCAAGCAACGGGTTTAATTATTTTTTTCCAAAATTACAATATAGCTGCTACTTTTTATTAAATTTATTCGGCCATTTTGGAAATAACCCATTAAAAATGTGCCCGGCTACGGCAATAGGCATATTGTTGGTGTGTAGCGTACCTCTGCCTACTCCTTCGGGGATATAGGTTTGATATATGTGTGTGTGTGTGTATGTATTTTGTATTTATACTAGCTCTACTTGAAATTTCATAATAATTTAATTTTGTTGGATAATACAGTGTCAATTGTCAATGTCAATATTTTGTACTGTTAATTATAATTATTCGACAAAATTAAACTATTACAATATATAGCTTATATAACCGTGATAGTTGTAGACCATAGTTTGGTCGAATCCGGGCTAAGTGTGTTTGTTCATAGTGTAGAACACCTAAAGTTTGATGAAATATATCTTATTAGTATAGTAGGGTCGTTGTACATATTGGGTATCGTTCGTAGTCATGTAGTAACTGATTACTATTTGTATTGACTAGCAACTGTATCTTGTGAGGGATATTGGCAACGTAAGATTGGAACAGATGTCACCTAAACAAGGGTCTTGTTATGTGGCTACATAAATCACACATGCTGTTTTAGTACCTAATACATGTGAACCAGATTTCTGTATCTCTCTTCGTCATCAATCTTTCAATCTTAGTCAGTTAAATTGTGTAGGACAACTATAACATGTCTTAAAAATAATATAAAACAAGCGACCTTATCCTTACATAACAATATCTTCCGAACTAGCGGAATATGGAATTAAATAATTTTAATTAACAGAATATAAGAAATTATAAATAAATCACATAAAACTGATGTCATCGGCAGGACTTGAACCCACGGCCCATACAGCCTACATATACGACACTGGCTTGACGGGTTGGTATAGGGTTTTCTGTCGAGTTATCATTCTTTAAAAGATAGATAAATTATTGTTATTCTGAAAAAATAGGTACCGCATTTAAAATAATAATAGAATATAGGTACTTATGAACCAAATTAATCGTATACCCAAAGTCGATTGCCAATGGAATTCCGGTAAACGACCAGTGTAAATGAATGGGTTCGAGTATCCGTATTTGAACAGGCTTTGTTTTGGTCTGAGGATCTCGCAGCCCGTAAATAATGTAATCAAGGGTTCAAGTACCCGAATACGGGCAAACGACCAAGTGTTATTGCGCCAATATTGGTCTTAGCGTGATTTTATAAAGCCTATAGCCTTCCTCTTTAAATAGGGTATTCAACAGTTAAAGATTTTTTAAATACAAACCAGTAGTTTGTTCCTTCGATCCTCAGTTAGATGTCAAATGAAATGCATTGACCGCGTACAAAATGGCGTTAATATTGAGAATTATGTGTAACAAACGAGCGTGTGCCTCGCGTCGTGATTGCACCACGGTGAGCCGAACGGTCCCTGACGACGGCCGATGTCCAGCGGAGACGCCCGAACAGGTTTCACAGTAGGCCTCGTCAACCACGCCGGGTGCCACTGGAAATACCTTCTGGTACATACCAGAGACGCCCGGCAATGGACGTAAGAGCGGTCACTTTATAACTATACTAAAAAAGGCATGTTCAACCAAACAAACTTATCGGCTTTATAATATTAGTATAGATATCTGTGTTACTAATATTAAGAGGGTATGAAATTATTATTTTGAAAATAACTTTACTGTAAGGCACAAGAGTTATGACTTTAAGCTCTTTGAAAACATCGAATGCTAACATTTTCACAAAACAAAAAGTTGTTGGTATCTTTACCTGTAACTTTTGGACCTCCTGTAGGCATTGGATCAAAACTTATACAGCCGTTTTTATCTTTATATCACGGCTCAGCACTTTTGTTTAGATATTTTCAACCGACTTCCAAAAAAGTAGGAGGTTCTCAATTCGACTACGTTTATATGTTTGTTACCTCATATCTTTGGACTGGGCGAACCGATTTTGAAAGTTTTTTTTATTTCAAATCTACTACTTTCCAAATAATACCATTTTGAATTTGGTCACATTCCGACAATTATTTAGTTCGATTCCGGTAATTTGAAGTCGGTTGTTGTGTCAATTTTGACGTGTATTTTATGTACCTATGTACTTTGAGGTGTAGGATCTTAGTAATATCTCCGAGGCAGAAATCATATTCACTGGAAAGCGGTTCACGTGACGGAAAAGGCTTTTGTAAATACATCTAAAGTACCCAGAAATGCTACTAGACAGACAGATAAATCGTCTTTGTCGGCAAAGGGGTCGACGGAGGCGCTTATTTAGCACTCATTTCGCTAAAATTTACTAACGTTTGAATTACAGGTGGTTATGGTGTTTCTATAGTAGCCAGTAAAGGTAATATGCTTTTCCCCTATTACGTTGGACACACACACACACACACACACACACACACACACACACACACACACACACACATATATATCACACCTATATCCCGAAGGGATATGCAAAAGTGTATTACACAGCCACAATTTGCCAGTATTTTTAGTCCCACGTAATAGGAGGTAAGCCTATTGCCGTCACCGGGCACATTTGGGTTTTGTCCAAAATGGCTGAATGAATTTAATAAAAAGTAGCAGCTATATAGAAGTTTTGAAAAAAATAATTAAACCAATTGCCTTGTGATGAAATGTTATGGCTACAAAATCTTACGTGACAGCCGCTATGGCACAGCCAATTAAAGTCGTGGGCGTCTCGGACTATTATTTTACTACTATTATTATACTCGTATTACGTTGGACGAACTAAATTACTGGCAAAGTGTAGGTGTGTTTGAGGATGTAGACGTGATGTAAGTAATTTTATTATTTATATTTATTAAAACATCTATTTTACAGTATATACATAATTATAGACTAAAAATATTTACATTACAAAATATCGTTTAAAAAATCCTCCGCGTCATTGCCGACTGGGAAGGTTCCCAGAATGCTGGCTGTGTTGCCACGTTGGATGGCGATACTTATTCTTTGGGCCAGAAAATAGCCAGCCTTCTGGTCCTGAGAAGCATCGATTAGGCGTTTAGCAATGTCTCTATAAAGGCGGCGAGCACCCGGACCCCATGACCCCAGTGTCTCAACCCCAAACGGTTCAAATATGTAATCACCTGCTAGGTTAGCATATTTACGCCGTTTATACCTTCAGCCGAAGGCAAGTGGCAATGCGGAAGGTTGTGTCGTCCAACATTGTACCGATGTTGGGCGATGGCAGCGCCTGGATCCATAACCCTGACTCCCATTCTCCAACAGCCGCCGCAGCGGTGAATCCCACAGTCGCTGTGAGCCTAGGCGTGAGGGCAGGTCAGTGCCGGGGCAAGACATACTCCAAGCATTTATGGCATCGGTCTTGCATCGCACCTTATTATTTATATTATTTATAAAGAAAAAGAGCAAATGTATGGTATTTGGGGCCGGCACCAAGTGTCCCCGGAATGTACCATCAGTGCGACTCTATGGCGAGCCCTTAGATACTGTTAAGCAGTTTACATACCTGGGTCACGTGGTTTCTGCTGACCTCAAGGACGATGCTGATGTTGAGAGGGAGCGGAGGGCCCTGTCAGTACGAGCTAACATGATAGGTCGCAGGTTTGCCCGTTGCTCGGTTAATGTTAAACTTACGCTCTTTCGAGCGTATTGTACGTCTCTCTACACGTGCAGCCTGTGGACTGATTACACCAAAAGGAGCTACAGTGCCCTCCGCGTCCTCTACAATAATGCGTTTAGGTTGTTGCTGGGGCTGCCCCGGTACTGCAGCGCCTCTGGCATGTTTGCTGACGCGCGAGTGGACTGCTTTCACACTACTATGCGCAAGCAGTGTGCGTCCTTGGTGCGCAGAGTGCGGGCCAGCTCCAACAGCATCTTGTCAATGATAGCTGAACGAATGGACTGTCATTATCTGCGCCATTGTTGTGGGAGACATCTGTCAGTCCCAATGCCTAGGAGAGGGTTATAGGTAATAAGCGGTCGGGGAATATTGTTGTTGGTGATTTTATTTGTATCTCTTATTAATGTTGTTTTAATGGTAATTTTTAACAGTTTACAGAATTCATGACATTGTGATATTTTTAATAATTGTTCTGTAATTTATGACATTCTAAAATATATTTATGACATTTTTATTTATTTGTTATCAGCATATTATTATACTTATATATATTATTATTTTTATGACATTCAGTATATTACTTGTTAGTGACATTTTAATTGTAATCCGTACCTAGGTGTTTTTGTGACATTTATTTTTTATTTATAAAATCGAAAATAATAGTTTTTCTGCGACTAATACTGAACTGAATTGACTGTGATGCAATTGATTAATTTTGTTATTGGTAATACCTGAAATAAATGATGATGATGATGATAATTAAAAAAAAATGCCCATTTGTTAACCCCCACGTAATAGGTGGCAAGCCTATTGCCGTTTCTAGGTAGTATATTTGCCAGAACCTCATCCGTTTGTTGGCAGATGGCCTTGGGCTCTGACTGGCGAATGCTTGCATATTAAACCCCTATGTAATATCTGAGGCTCGGTTCATGTTTAAATTTATTTAATTATAATTAAAATCTAGATTAAATACGTAATTTATTTGTTAAAGTTTAGCCGCAAACTGTGTAGTGGTTTCCGAGGTTGTCCTAATTTCCTTTCTAACACACTGGAGGTGAGATCCCGGTAAACTTTGAGTTGTTTGCATCAACTTTTATAGAACTGCCCCAAATTCATTAAGGGGTCACTCAAAACCAGAACATGGGGATTCGTTTAAATAGTTTTGTAATCGGATAAAATGTGCTAAAGTTTTAGTTGAACACGTTTTTCAAGTAGATTTTAATTATATTTAGACAGTAGGGACGTCTAAAGCTTCGCCCGTAATAAATTATATACTATAACTTTCCTCGAGAACCACAATATCTAGTGGTGAAAGCAATATGCAAATCGGTGCAATAGCCTAAAAGGGTGCCTGCCATTTTGCCGAAAAGATTTTGACAAAATTTCATTACCCAAACAAATTAGCAACCTTTTTTTTATACCATTGCAATATTTCGAATGATTTTAGTACGCATATTTTTACTTGGCAAAATATTACCAAGTATAATGTCATTATAGCATTTGGTCTTTAATCAAATGATTTATTACAGCAAACAATCTTCAGACAATAAACGTTTGGTGAAATGATTTGTTAAGACAATAGATATTATTAAGATTAGGTTAATTTCTTCTTTAAACAAAATGGGTAGGTTAGGTTAGGTTAAAACTGTGACCTCATACGCACGAGCCGAGCGAGCGAAGCGAGCGGTGCCGCGGTAGCGGCCGGCGAGTGCCAGAAACAACTTGCATTAATAGAAAAAAAAGATTGTTTTTACTAGGTTACTCGGAACTGAACTACGAATATTTAGATTAGAATAATTACTTATTAAAAAAAAATGGTTAGGTTAGGTTAAAACTGTGACCTACTAACGACTACATTTGCGTAAAAACTGTTATTCCAACTGAAATATTTGAAAAGTACTAGTTGGTAAACAAGTTATAGTTTAAAGGTTTATTTCCCAAACATTAGGTTTGCGTTACAATTTTTTATGTATAGATTTTTTGCTAAGTAATAAATTGGCAAATGAAATTATGCGAAAAATTTTTTGGAGAGTGAACATTTGTCAAATTCCTTTCGGTCAAACAAGGGAGACCCCGATAGTGCAGATGACTTTGTTTTTAGGGTTATGTAGTAAAGGTCTCGGAACCCTTATAGTTTCGTCATGGCCGTTCGTTTGTCCGTCCGTCCGTCCGTTCTCGACTTTTCTCCCAAACGGTTAGTGCTGGAAAGATGAAATTTTGCACATGTATGTGTATTTACTATTTCGACAAAGTGCTATAATTATGCAATAAAATTATGAAAAATATTTTACATATTTCACCAGTAGGGAACTGGTGTTATTTTCGGCCAATATGGGCTTGTGATGGTGGTAGGCAGGGCCATAGTATACGCCTACTTATCGTCAGTTACATTTTCTAACCAAGGTGATGTTATAATACTTATCTTATATTTAACAGCCGACGCTGTTACACCGAGTGTTGAAAAAACTACGCGAGGGATGTCACGATTCCTTCGCGTAGTTTTTGCAACACTTTTCGGTGCCTATCTGCTCCTATTGATCATAGCGTGATGTTATATAACCTATTAACGCTTAATCAATGCTTCTCAGGACCAGAAAGCTGGTTATTTTCTGGCCCAAAGAATAAGTATTGCCATCCAACGTGACAACACAGCCAGCATTCTGGGTACCTTCCCAGTCGGCAATGACGCGGAGGATTTTTTAAACGATATTTTGTAATGTAAATATTTTTAATAGGGATATAATTATGTATATTGTAATTCTTATCGTTAATAAAAATATTGTTATTTTGCCTTTAGACTGTCCAATATTGACAATGTTAAAAGTTTATACGTAATAATCATCGAACGAACTCAAACCAATAGGTGCTGCCTGAGATATGGAATTACTCGGCCACCGATCATAAATAGGTCCACTGTAAAAATCTCCTACGATATTAGCTGGTCACACTGGTCATGAGCACTTGCCCATGACCAACTGCAAGCAGAGGCCTTAAAAAAGAATTGAATTCACTATTTATACTGTCGATTGATAGCAGTTGGTGGAATTTGCTACACATATTCAACTGTATGAGTGTGAGTGAAATGTTAAATGGTTTAATTAAGATCTCAGACGATGCCGTGAGGCGAAACCGGTTAGATAAATAAAATAAAATCAAGTGGAAAGTACAAGTGTTTTTGTCCAAGATGTATAGAATTGAATTGAATAGTATAGGTGACATTTCCCCGACTCAAACAGAGTCACTCATCTAGAGTATAATCACGTAAGCTACAACTCCAAGTCAACTCATCATAAGTTTGTTAAGTTATTCGTCCTGTGAAATGCATTCAAGTTAATAATTTCATTTTACAAACCAATAGTTCGATAGGAAAACATTTTTTTGTTTGTTTTCCACAAACAACAACAGTGTTTGTGGAAAACAAACACTATTACTTGTTTCTCTCTTCGTGAGGGTAGACAGAGGCCTTTTATAGTTCTGAATTTTGATTATGTTGATAATCTCTGGTGTCCGGGTATAACCAATGCTATCGTAGGTAAACTCGTAAAATGCTAATGAAATTTTGATCCTTAACTGTGACATTTTCATTTTTTAACCGATTTCCAAAAAAGGAGGTTCCCAATTCAACCGTATCTCTGGACTGTTTGAACTGATTTTGATTTTTTTAATGAAAGCTACTACTTCCCAAGTGGTCCCATTTCAATTTGGTCCCATTCTGACAATTATTTGGACCCATTTCGGTAATTTGAAGTCGGTTGTTGTGTCAATTTTTGACGTGTATATTTTGGATAGTACATACTCCAAAGCATATAAAGTAACAAGAAACATCCAGGCTTTCTATTTGCCTTAACATTTTTGGGTACATTATTTTTAATGGCGCGCTCGACCTACATCTGCAAGCGTCTGTTTTGAATCTCCTAAGTGTTTGGCGTCTGAAAGTGTTTGCCTTCGAATTTATCAAATGTACTTGACCAAGTTAGTTCTCTTGGTATACAACTTGCGATAACATTGACTCGGTAAACAATTTTATTGAAAACTATATTTAACACTTTAACTTTATAAATATGCAAAGAATATAACGTGTCAAATGCATAGATATTTTAAGTGTTTGTCATTTAAGTCACTATACGACTTAGTCAATAGCATGGAGAGAGTCATATGCAGATACATTCATTTTAATAATAATAAATAAATTGTTTAATCAAGTGACCAGGACTTATTGCTGCTTGTAATCATCTTTAGAATGCTGTTGGAACTACCCCGTCCCCTGGACTCCACACCTCTTATGGCGGCTGTACATACTCCTCGAGACACCCCGAGACAGGCCGAGTGCGAGTGTGTACAGGGCGCACTCGTCTCGTCTCGATCTTGTCTCGCTCTCTCGTTCTCATCTCGGACGCTCTCGGTGGCGTGTCGGTTTTTTGCGCCCGAGTCAAAGGGTCTCGTTGGCTCTCGCGAGGTAAATGAGACCAAACATGTACACACTCGTTTTACGAATTTTCTTTGTACAGTAAATTAAAAAACACTTACGAGTGTGTACAGGCATGCTCTCGACGAGAGCCTTCTCGGCCGAGGCTCTCGGCGAGAGGCTCCCGACAAGTGTGTACAGCCGCCATTACGCATACGAGTAATTGCGTAGAAACAGTTTACCTGTGCGTCGTTAAACTTTCCTGATGCGCTACATAAGCGGGGCAGCCAACATCCTAAATGCGTTATTATACTGAACGCGCAGCGCACTGCATGCCCTCTGCGTATAATTGGCTCACATGCTGCACGTGTAGAATGTAGCTGTAGCATTCAACTCTTTTTTTAGATAAGTTTTATCTTTTCACAAACAAAGTCACTTCCGCTTTATGTCTGTCCCTATATATGCTTAGATCTTTAAAACTACGCAACGGATTTTAATGATTTTTTTTAAAATAAATAGAGTGATTCAAGAGGTAGGTTTAAGTTCATAACTTGTCAAACGGGTGATGCCGCAGGCTTCCGATCATTGTAAATAAAACCTAAATACCAACAGCCTGGACCGATGCTACACACCTCTTCAGTTCAAACGAAATAAAAGTGTCTACTAAAAGAACTGAAGTAGTGAATGTAAAGCCGTGAATATTTGCTCTTAGGTAGTAAGTTTCAAACCTGGCTACCAACAAAAACTGTAAAATAGTGAGTGTAAAACCGTGAATATATGTGCTATGCAATTAAGGCGGATGTCGTTTGCAGAGTTTTTCAAAGTTATATTTTAAGTTCGACCGAGCAACTTGCAAACAGAAATTCTTCACAACTTTTTTGCTGCATTATGACTTGCGTTGAATTTGTACAGGTGCAGTGCTATTTATCAACACACACTTACCTAACATTATGTCTTTATCTCTGAAAGGGTAAACAGAGACATTCCTTATGCCCAAATTTCGCCACTCTCTGTTGGTCCAACGTACTATAAGGCGAGCGTACTGCCCTTTCCTAGGAGCCTTGGATGTGTTAGTTGGCTAGTTTCACGTGGCTAAATAAATATTTTTGGACAATCTCACACAACTTCATCTAGCCCAAATTAAGCTAATATAAGCTTGTGCTATGGGATCTAGACGACTGATAAACATACTTATTTATTTCTAAATACACACATATTATACATAGAAAATATCCAATCTCCGAAACAAAAATTTTGTGGGTCACACAAATGTTTGATTTGGCCCGGAATCGAGACCTCATGGACGGTAGTCGCATACACGTACCTCTGCGCCACCGAGGCAGTTCATAGGAACTCATAACACCTGAATAGCAGACCAGAATATGTATTGTAGTTACCTGTCAGTCTGGAAGTATTTGCTCACGAATTTATCAAACAACCTTTGTAAAGTGGGCTCTTGATATACAATTGGTTCTTCATGAGCTATGCTATAATGTACTATAGCAGTAGCTTTATATGTTCTAAAAGATTTTTGGCTTGTGGTGAGCGAATAAAAACCCACTTTTCGCCAGTGGCTTTTAGTCTCGTAATAGGGGTGAGTCTATTGCCGTTTTTTAGTTATTAAGATTTTTTCTTACCCGGGAATTGAAATCCAGACACTAGACAACCGTACATACTAACTACGCCACCTTGTGTAATAATCGTGATACTATCAGTAGGATGTAATTCTCTACTAAAGATTTATAGTCTACGTACACGCTACGAGTGCTACGCCGTAGCATATCTCGTAGCCATTGGCCTAGGTTATAATTTTTCAATGTTTTAAAATGTCGGAACAGGTTTTTAAGTGCTATTGGGATGTATTTGTATTTAAACAAAAATATTACAAACATCTGTCTTTCTTTCTTAGGGGGTAAGCAGAAGCGATAAGACAACATTTTTTTTGTTTACATAAACTGAAATAACATCAGCAGGAATCGAACCCGCCTTTCACTAAAAAGGGAAATGCTCTGACCACTGAGTTACGAAGACTATACCTTAATAGCATAGCCACTTTAAGTGAATTTTTTTAATAAGCCATTAGATTATTAGTATTTTTTTTTATTATTGTAATGCTAGCTGTAGGTTTTCTAAATTGTAAAATAAATTAAATAAAAAAATACACGTCTAAAATTGACACAACAACCGACTTCAAAGTACCAAAATGGGACCAAATAATCATCGGAATGGGACCAATTTTAAATTAAACATTTTCAAAATCGGTTCACCCAGTACAGAGAGAGGCTACAAACTTAAAAAAATAATAATGAAAAAAATATATAAAAAAAACATGCAGTCGAATTGAGAACCTCCTCCTTTTCAATTTTTTTTTAAGTATTGATATTAAGAATTTACGTATTGATGTCACATAAACAAAAAGAAATATCATATAATATTCCTTTATCGACCCCATTGAAGTAACAGGCGTGAAGTGTTTATGTAATCTTGGTTTAAAAAGTCCAAAGCCATCTTAAATAACAATAAATTCTATCTATACACGAGAAATCTTCAGCTTGCTTGTATTATGGGGATTAGCGGGGATTTCCCGTTCACACAACTTAAGAATTCCCTCTTAATCCCCTATTGTATGGGGAAGTGGTGAAGCTTATTGTTAAGTCACAGATATATGTATAACTTAACACGTTAAGTATATAGAGGTTCTATGTAAAGAGTATTCAGTGATTTATACGAGTAGATAGAAATTTTGACTAAGAGGGATTTTTTACCCGACTGCGTCAGCGAGGGTTATGTGTTTCGCGTGTATGTATGTTTATTTGTTCCCCTCTTCAGGCCAAACGGCTGGATGGATTTTGACGACTGGGATCTTAAATGAAAGGTATTTATCTCCTGATTGTCACTAGGTACATAAAATGTGAAAAAAGTATATCCTGACTTTTTGTCGCAAAGATGTACGTTGTCAAAAAAAAATCTTTGTTAACCTTATCGAGTGGGGTATCAAAATGAAGAGTTTTTAAAGAGGATTTCAGAAATATATATAACTTATATGTTTCAATGTAAGTTGGAACGAGATATCATATTACATAAGTATGAAACTAAAAAGCTGTAATAAAAATAAATAATTACACAATAAAAATACCCGACTGCACATATCCAGATATTTAACTATAAGCAGGCGGGACTCTAATACTAACAGTTCAAACCTAGATACCAAGTTAGTCCTGCCTGCTTCCTGTCCAGCCGTTCTCGTGTTTAAGCATCACAAACGAACTGCAATTCGTTTTTATTTATAAGAAGAGAAAGAGAATAAGACGAAGAAGAAGAAGAATATAGATTATATATATATATATATATATATATATATTGTTTTTTTAGGAGTAGTGTTGGTTTACGCGTATTAAGTTGTCAAGTATATAAGTAGGTAAGTGTGTACACGTAGCCTGAGTTTCTTGTAAAAATAAAGCCATAACGGACTACCAAAATGTCCACCCATAGAAAGAAAGAAAGAATCCTTTATTATTCCACGTTAGCATTAACTAAACAAACACTTATACAGATTACATAATTAACAAAAATACAAAAACTAAAATATAAAATTAGACCAATGTTTTACGTACTGACAATAATAACGTGGAATAAACGGCCGTCCCTCAGCGTAATGCTGTCTGCTTGGTGGTGCAAGTCAGACGGCGCTGGGTTCCAGGGACGGCCGGATAGTGGTTTACATAAATATAGTTGTAATGAAACGTCACGTGAACACAAGTAAAAAAGCATACAAACATACACATATCACGCCTATATCCCCGAAAGGGTAGGCAGAGGTGCATTACATACCCACAATTTACCAGTATTTTAGTCCCACGTAATAGGGGGCAACCCTATTGCCGTTACCTGGCACACATAATGGGTTATGTCCAAAATGGCCGAATGAATTTAATAAAAAGTAGTAGCTATATTGTAAATTTGAAAAAAAAATTTAAACCCGTTGCTTTACGGTGAAATGTTGAAGAAAGGCAACAAAATCTTATGTTCCAGCCTCTATGGCAAGGCCAATTAAAGTCCTGGGCATCTCGGACTAGCAAGAAGTAAAGTAAATAAGAGAGAAAGAAAATAATAAAAAAGCAATCAATAATAATACTTTCCCGTTTATAATATCAGTAGGATTTATTAAACGATTTTATATCATCCACATAATAACCTCATTTGTATCCCGAAGGCCGCTTATTGACCTAGTGGGCCTCGCATGTTAATTAACTTGCAACAAATTATTTAACGCAGGTTATTATGCCAAGGACAGTTACCGGACTGACGAAAATGTACGCGATACATGGAAAACTAATTAGTATTGAATTATTTAAGACTTACGTAACTGTACCGTATCCGATACACTGTACCTAAAGTTACATTGTTTTGAATTAATAACGCTTTTTCGATTTCTTTAAGCCTGTTTTATCGTACCACGTTTCCACTTTTTTTACTTTGTATGAAAGTTCAGAGATATTACAACGTAAAATAGACTATTTCCTTAAAGGTGCAGGTCAAATAATATCAAAATAGGTCAACTTCTTCTTCATCTTCTTTTTTAAAAACGTGGCTTGATCAATATTCATCGATGATTTCGCCAATGTCAAGGTAATGCTTGGTTTTTGCTTGACAAGGAAACGTTGTTTGGTATTGCAATTGATCGTAGGGAATGGATTTTTTGCCCAGCGCCAGAGGTAACCTAAAAGGCAACCTGCCACGTGCTCCGCCAAAACCCAAGTCCCAGCAACTTAAACACCGCGTAAATATCGTGTATTGCTAAAATAATCTTCGCGCATTTGTTAGCGCTTTACCAAATTTCATTGTACTTGCGCATTGTCAAAACACGGTAACTTCAAATACCGTGTATTTCCAAATATTCTTCGCGCTTTGCAGGATACAATGTTTTGACATAATAAAGTAGTAATCTTGAGGGGCTCGTGGTCTAGTGGTAACCGACAATGTTAACACATTGCAAAGGTTAAGCAACATCAAGTCAGGCCGGTTTTAGGATTGGTGACCATTTCTTAAGACACTGAGACCCCTCCGTGCCTCGGAGAGCACGTTAAGCCGTCGGTCCCGGTTATCATACAAACATCTATGGCAGTCGTTAGGGGTAGTTGGAGCCCTAAATCAAAAATCCGACCGGTCTAACTACAGAACTTCGATGTCGCCCATGGGTTGTGGAGGTCAGATGGCAGTCGCTTCGCGGAAAATATCGAAGTTCAGCCGAATCAGTTAGACTGGAAAGCCGACCCCAACTTTAGTTGGGAAAAGGCTCGGTGAATGATGAAAGTAGTCTTCTTTGAAAAAGATTTCTTGTATCTTTTTTTTTAAAATTTCGTAGTTATAGTTACGTTGGATTCACGCGGTATCTGTACAGTAGGTAAATATTCAAATGGATAATGTAGTGTTGCCAGTATAAAGGATTAAAAATATTTTTGGGGTTACAAGCACTCTCTACCTTTTATAAATGTGAAATGGTGTAAATATTTTGATAAAAATAACCTTATAATGTTACGTTGAGTTAAGCTAAGTCTCTTTGTGAAAACCGAACAAAAACCCGTTTGGTCATTTCGGAACGCTAATGCCGAAATGACCAAACGGCTTTTGTTCTTTTTACGCTCTTAATTTTTTTTCTTGGTCTTGTTAGTCTACCTGGAAAGCCGACCCCGCAACTAGGTTGGGAAAAGGTTTCGTGAATGATGGTGAATATGACCTACTTAATATTTACTTTGAATATTGTGTGTTTCATTATACTCGTACTATTGGTTAATTGTTAATCTGGTAAAGTTGCGAATCTGGTGAATTAAGAATCTGACCAAATGCTACTAAGCCGTGTAGTCATACAGTCAGACAGACAACAATGAGAATGATACATGATTTGTGTTTAATTAGTAGTATTATATATAGTGGTATGTAACACCTAGCTGGCTGTTAGAGTTTTGGTTTGAATTTCTATATAAGAATGAATTTTCTATGGTGCCCGGGAACGGCAATAGATTTGCCTCCTATTAAGTGGGGCCAAAAAAATGACGTGAAGTATGTAATGAAGTAACGTACAGACATACAATTTCTACTGCTTTCTTACGGTTTATATTATTTCTTACTAGGTAATGTGTGGTGATTTAGTTACCTCGTTCCCAACCAACGGGAACTTATTACCGGGAAACCGGGTAGCTTATATCCCTCGGGTAAAATATGGCTACATATTATTGAAAGAATGTCTGAAATCGGTTTAGTAGTTATTAAGCCTATTCAGTGGTAACCAACAAACAATCAAATCTTTCCTCTTTATAGTACTGGAATAGGTAATGATAATTCTATGCGATAGTGTAAGTATGTGTGTGCTTGTAACTCTTATAGTAACTACTAAATCAGTAACTACAAGGTAGCTTAGCGAAGAGATTTGTAAAATCCTTAACAACAGAAAAACCACAAGCTATTTACGAATAAATGCCCCATTATTTCCTTTGGGAAATCTCCGAAAGGGTTTTATATCTTACGAATCCTATGAAGTAGATCACTGTACTGATAATATTGCACATACACATATATAATCACGTCTATATCCCCGATGGGGTCAGCAGGTGTATTACACACTCGAAATTTGCTAGTAGTGTTGTTGATCCCAAGTCATCTTCACCTGCAAGTAGTGCACCTGCTGATATACGGACGAGCTATAACCCAAACTGCTCGGAAAAAATATTCTTATAATCATATCTGCCTCTATTGCTGAAGGGGTTGAGGCCTGCTAAGCTTGCGTTGTATAATATACTAGCGGACTATCCATTGGTGAAAACCGCCTAAAAATCCGTTGTGTACATCTGGGTGCTGCGGGGTGCGTTGCCTGAGAGCGTCGGCGTAACCTGGTACGTCGACGATACCCTAATCACGGCGCGAGGTGCAACGTATCAGGAGGCAGCACTCAAGGTCACGACGGTTGTTGCTCAAGTCGTCGGTCGGATACAGCGGTTGGTACTAGAGGTGTTCCTGCACAAGTCTGAGGTTCTTTGTTATCACGGACCTCGGAACGGTCCACCTGAAGATTCCAGCATAACTGCAGGAGGCGTTAGAATCGGCATCAAGCCCCCGATGAAGTACCTAGGGATCGTACTTAATATTCAATGGAACTTCGGACCACATTTCTGAAGTTCCCCAAAGTGACGAAGGCATTGGTCGCGCTTTCGCTGCATGTCTCTAAGCCATGACCCATCTATGGGACCTGGAAGCGAGAGCCCTTGCGTCATTGTTCTAATGGCTCAAGGAAGCGCTGGAGCGGGACCACAGGCCTGCGTCACGAAAAATCGATGACCAGCTGTATCAAATCCGTTAGGATCTCATGGAGACATGGAGGGTGCGACTTAAGCAACCAAAGTGGGGAACAACCGCTGCACCGTCATCGCGGCGGGGAGACTGATCATAGATAAGTGGCTGCAGAGGCAGCATGGTGACCTCACGTATCGTGCGACGCAGATCGTTACCGGGCATGGATGCTTCGGTAGCTATGTGCTTCACATCCATCGTGAGGTGTCAACACTGCGAGGTTTCCGACGACGACACCGCACTCCACACGTTGGTGGAGTGTTCAGCGTAGGCGAGTCATCGCCCCGGGACCTCGTAGTGGGTCTAGGCGTGGATACCCAACCAATCCCGTTGGAGACCATGCTTCAAGCCATAGTCTCCAACGGAGTGGTTGGAACGCGGCCGTGTCCTTCTGCGTGCAGGTCATGCTCGCGAAGGAGGCGGTCGAGAGGGAGAGGAAGCCTGCTTCTTTGCTTCATTCTTAAAATAGCTGTAGTTTTTTTTTATTCCGTAGCTTGAGGCCACTGCAGCCTACGTGTATTGCCGAGCGCCTCTTGATAGCACTAGGAACATTTTTTGAGACAGTGAGCTACCACAATTACTAATTTGATGTCTAGAGATTGCATCAATTTTAATATTTTTGTTAAAAAAAAGTGTTTATTTTTCAAAGTTATACATCCAGTCGGTTCTGTTATGGAAACTGAGTACAATTTTTTTTTAAAACGGTGGTACTTTCACGGTTTATATAAAGACGTCTTAAATACTCATTTATTTATTTACAACAAAAAGAGCTTACATTTTTAATTCAATTCAGTCAGAAGGTTATTAAGTTCAGCTGTTGTGAACCTTCCCTTGTAGCCGACTAATTATTAAATGTATGCCAAGTAGCTCTTGTACTTGAGTACTAGAGTATGACCTAAATTCCGAAGCTTTACTTGGAGAATTTTACTTACGCGTCTTGACGAAACTTGCTATCGACAATTTAGGTAAATCATGACACACACACACACACACACACACATATATCACGCCTATATCCCCGAAGGGGTAGGCAGAGGTGCATCACACACCCACAATTTGCCAGTAGTTTTAGTCCCACGTAATAGGGGGCAAGCCCAAAGCCGAAAAAAATTTAATCATACCACTATGTTACTTTACATACCGAGAATACCTTTGAAATAGAATGACACTATGTAATATTTTGTTATATTTATATTTTATTATTATTATACATTATATTAAAATATATATATATATATATATAGGGGCTTGTGGTCTAGAGGTAACCCACAATGTTGACACATTGCAAAGGTTAAGCAACATCTAGTCAGGCCGGTCTAGGATGGGTGACCATTTCTTAAGATATTTTTATTTTTATTTGTTTATTTATTTCAGGCAACAAATAGAAAAGTTACAGATGGTATAAACTTATTCTACGGCCCATAGATAAATATCTTAAAACTAAGAATATATTATAGATATTATAAAGTTGTGTTAGTGATAGAACCTTAAGACTAGTGTTAGTAAATACTTCACTATCGCACTTGGGTCCTTTTGCGTTCCGGTGGTTACGATCCACGGAAGCGACGAAATACCACGCCCTGTGGCCAGAAGTTCTCCTGCATAAAGAGGCTCAGGTGCCTGTAGGGCACTCGCACCACGAACGACAGGAAACTGACGTTGCGGCTCGACTCCAACAGCTGTAATCTCGGCGTGAAGTTGCTCTTCTTACGCACTTACTCGACGATGTTGTCCACCTTAGTTGTGTAGTGTAGGCGGGATGTATACTCGGTACTCGGTACGGTATATTAAGACTCTTCCGTGCCTGGGAGAGCATATTAAGCCGTCGATCCCGGTTGTCATATAAACATCTATGGCAGTCTTTAGGGGTAGTTGGAGCCCTAAATAAAAAATCCGACCGGTCTAACTACATAACTTCGATATTGCCCATGGGTTATGGAGGTCAGATGGTAGTCACTTCACGGAAAATATCGAAATTCAGCCGTATCGCAATTACACTGGAAAGCCGTACCCCGTTGGGTAAAGGCTCAGTGGATGATGATATATAGGTATATTACCAGGCTGTTGTCTTGCAGGGGTACACTTCTGGATGGTGTGCAATACCTTCTGGTGTGCCTCAGGGATCGCTCCTTGGTCCTCTATTATTTAATATATTTATTGCCGATGTTAAAAAATGTTTCCTTAACTCAAATATATTGTTATATGCTGATGACATGAAGATTTTAAAAGTAATAAGTAGTCCAGATGATGCCACTCTACTGCAAGAGGATCTCGACCGATTTGTCGCATACTGCTATCGCAACAAGCTGCTGCTAAATATTTCAAAATGTTGCTACATTACCTTTACGCGACAGCACAGGCACATCGACTACATTGTGAATAGGGCACTGAAATCCATGGGCTTCATCATGAGAGCCTCAGCATGCTTTCGATCTCTGAAACCCGTTAAAATTCTTTACTGTTCATATGTCCGGAGCCACCTCGAGTATGCATCACAGGTGTGGAACCCGCATTATGACACTTATATCTCTCGTATAGAAAAGGTTCAAGCTAGATTCTTGCGCTACTTGGACTTTAAGGCTAGACAGTTTTCGACGGACTATACAAATAGATGTAAACGGTACCATTTTCTTCCTCTTGAATACAGGCGTAATGTGAGCGACGTCTGTTACTTGGCTGGTATAGCAAACGGCTCTATAGACTGCCCGGAACTCCTCTCTAATATAGGCCTCTTCACGCACCAGCTGGGCTTAAGGCAGCGGCCATTGTTAAATGTCCCTGCAGCTGCTACTAATTATATTAAAAATGGATTTCGGACTCGCAGTGCAAGATAGTTTAATGAAGTCTCGATACCACTAGATATAGATCTGTTCTGTACAAGGCCCAGTATAATTAAACGACGCATGGGTGACAAGTTCTTTGGCGAGACAATGGCCGGTGGCGGTGAACTCAGTTAGCGAGGCACTCATTTTATACTATTGCAATGATATTCTAGTAATAATTATATGATAGCACTACTGCGTTGGGAGCGCGATAGAAATAGTAGTTTAATATTTATATGCGTAGGCTTGTAATTAGCAATATTGTTAAACATATTGTAATCCATTACTTTTATTAGTCTGTAAGCCTTCCTAAAACAAATAAATTATATTATAACTAGCGACATGCCCGGTTTAGCATGATAACAAATGCCAATTTCTTTGTACAATGTTATGTACATAATATAAGTAAACTGCCTCGGTGATGCAGTAATTATATGGCCGTCCTGAGGTCCCAGGTTTGATTCACGGGTAGAATTAAATATTTGTGTGATCCACTAAATGTTGGTTCTGGAGTTTGGAATGTACTAGAAGATCGCCGCGGCTCCGCCCGCGTTATACAATTTTCTCATTCCCGGCTCACACACATTACCGGGATAAAAAGTAGCCTATGTTACTCATGGATAATGTAGCTACAAATAAGTGAAAGTTTTTTTTTTTAAATCAACTTTTTTTAAATCAACTTTTTTAAAACAAACAATGGTAAGTAAACTATCTCAGAGAGAACGGCTGTTCTCTCTGAGACAGTCTTGATAATGCCTCGTTTAGAGGCGAAACAATTGTCGACGTTTTGTTGTCCTTTTAATTCTGTGAAAAATTAATGCTATTATATAAATTTAAAAGGTTTTTTCTTAAAAACATTTTACTTACCATTGTTTTGTCATGGATTTTCGCCAAGTAACGCCTGTTTCTATCCAATATTTTCATATCATTAGCTACAAAGCCTATTCGCTTCAAACAAACAAACAATCAAATCTCTCCACTTTATAATATTAGTACGAGTAGGTACAGAAGATGTATTTAGAAAATATAATTTATCAGTTTTATAGATCTCATAGCACAAGCTCATAGCTTAATTTGATGACGTTGTGGGAGAATGTTCAAAAATATTTATTTATTAAAAAAAATAAAATGTATAGAAACTACTCTCACGCACATTGTTTTCTTTTCAGGTATGTTACTATTAGCAAACTTGTGAAATTACAGTTTGAGAAGTACAGCATGCTTTCCAGAAGAAGGTAGGTAATAACTTAGAATAATTACAGATTCGTTCAAGAATTGCCGCTGCGTCATCGATGACTAGCAAAAGCGTTAAGTATACTTTTCAACTGAGTAATGTGTTACCGTGGGAATCTCAAAAGAGAAAACTATTACATACGGGTGGAGCCGCGGTAATAAGCGAGTACCTATTTTATAAAATTCACATTCAAGTAAAATATTTAAATTGAAACAATTCTTTAGTCACTAGCAACAGTAGCAGAAAAATTCCAATAACGTTCCTATAGGAGGGCAATCAATCACACAATCTGATGTGTAATAGAAGCTTGGCTATACAAACAATACCAGTTGGGAAACGTTCACCTACTTTAAAAAGGAGGAAGTTCTTAATTCTATTGTTTTTTTTGGAACGAAGTTCTCTAACGCAGCTTACGGGTAGTGCGATTTAGTAGAAATCGTCACGTTCCGCTTATCAGTGGTTCCCAACTGGTGTTCCGCAGAAGGCAAAATTTGGTCTCGTTTTTTTATTGTAAGACAGTGTGTTTGTTACCATACAAATTGTATCCGGTTCAGATGTCATAATGCGAGGCGTACGTCGTATGTGAAGGATGAGTTTGCTCGTGACTTTATGAGGTATCAAGGTCTAAGAGCCCACGCTGAAGCTAAGCTTGAAACACTTAGATTATAGTAAAATCTCTGTACACTTTACAGTCTTATTTTTAGTGGCAATAGATAGACACTTACATAGCGATACACATTTTATCACACAAAGTTTTATTCTGGTTGGTATTCATACCCATTAACTCGACGTAGTTAGCTTTAGCCAGTGTCACTAACCACTGAAACAGGTATCTTGTTGATGTTGACAGACAGACAGACACATATCACGCCTATATCCCTAAACCGGTAGGCAGAGCTACATTACACACCCACACCTTGCCAGTAATTATGTTGATTCCACGTAATATTTGGTATTTTCAACCGACTTTAAAAAAGGAGGAGGTTCTCAATTCGACTGTTTTTTTTTTATGTTTGTTACCTCATGTCTCTAAACTGGATAAACTGATTTTGTATTCTTTTTAAGTGAAAACTACTACTTGCCAAGTGGTTCCACTTCAATTTGGTCCCATTCCGACAATTATTTGGTCCCATTTCGGTAATTTAAAGTCGGTTGTTGTGTTAATTTTTGACTTGTACTCGTATTTTTAAACCAAAATCTTAACAGCTAGGACAGATGTTACATACCACTAAATATAATCTCTTGACGTGTTTTAGAGTTTTCGAAACGAAAATCTCTTATACAACAGTAATGTCCGTCCGTCCGTCCGTGAACAACTTTCAACTCGAGAACGGTAAGAGTAAGTGTAAACGTCAATCGACTTAGCATAGTCGAAAACCCCCCAAAATGAACTAGACCGTTGACCTCTGATCTCAAGGTCAAGGTCAAAACGAGGTCAAATCGAGAACGGTAATAGTTAGAGGCTCAAGACCAGCTGCAATTAACTCAGCATGGTCAAAGACCTCTAAAATGATGTTGAACTTCATGTCATGTGACATTTTTTAGATTTTATAAAAAAACTTTCGAAAAGTCTAAAATATATGGCAAATTTTTGCCATATTTTTAACTTGTTTATTTAAACTACAAAATTAATTCTACGTAAAAACTGTTACGTTATTGCGCTAACCTTTGACACAAAGTTAACAAAGCAAGTCCGCCATGTGTAAACTTTAATAAGCTTATTTGCTCAAAATATTCTGTTTTTGTTGCAGTTAAACGTAGTTTAATTTAGCTTTCGTTGTACACAAAAGCTAGTGTAATTTAAATTCTTAAGAAACGCCACAAAAACTGTCGGAATGGGACCAAATTGACATGGAACAACTCGGGAAGCTACTTACTAAGTGGTCCCATTTCAATTTGGTCCCATGTCGGTAATAATCAAGTCGGTTGTTGTGTCAATTTTTGACGTGTACCATTCGGCACCTGGCTGACCATGAGTCAGCCAGGTGCCGAATGATTAAAACCCCTTAAAGAACCCCTTACTTTAGTCATTTTTCAGACTTAGATAGTCTGAAAAATGACATGATGAAATGGTTACAAGAATATTTCCAAAATTAATGGAATCTATATATTTAATACGACAACTTGTCTGTCCGTCCGTCGCGTTTTTCAATTATAATTAATAATACATACATTTGCATGAAATATTAAAATATTCTTTTTTGTTTTTTTTTTTATATATTTGATGCGATACAAAGTTCGCTGCGATAACTAGTAGATTTATATTATGGTACCAGAGATTCTTCAGTTGGACTGTTAAGATTTAAAGGCTACGTGCACGCTACGAGTGCTACGCCGTAGCATTAGCCGTATTCCCGAGGGTCTACGATATTTTATAACGTTTCGATGTTTTAAAATGTTGGAAGTGGATTTTAAGTGCGGTCTGTGCGATGTGTTTATGTTTAAGTTGAATAATACATATGATCAAGCTTACAATATTACAATATAGCTGCTACTTTTTATTAAATTCATATGGCCATTATAAATGTGCCCGATGATGGCAATAGGCTTGCCCCCTAATACGTGGGACTAAAAATACTGGCAAATTGTGGGTGTGTAATGCACCTCTGCCTACCCTTTCCGGGATATAGGCATGATATGTGTGTGTGTGTATTTTTGATATTAATTGAGATATTGCGAAACTAAAATGGGAGTGGGCGGACCACGTAAGTCGGATGAATTCTGAACGTTGGGTGAGGATCGCTACTTTAAAGACACCGAAAGATGGAATACTTCGCCTGTGTCGGCCCAGACAGAGATGGCGCTACGATCTGGATGCCTACCACGAAGACTGGTTTGAGGTGGCGGAAGATAGATCACATTGGAAGGAGTTGGGGGAGGCCTTTGACATGCAGTCGTCGCCGAGGTGCCGTCTGTTGCGTCCGCAAGGTGGTAATATCCTCCACACGCGGGATCCAGCGGCACCTCCCAGCTAAGGCGACAGGATGGCTTCCGGAGGTTGGTTTAGTGTGTGGGCCTGGACTCTCCGGGTATAGGCCTAGAGGCTGTGGGCTAACCCCACACACCGGCGTCACCTTACACCAAGGTGGTGCTGATGGTTCCATAGGGAATTCCACCCCGTTATCAAAAAAAAGGCCTTTGAGATGCAGTGGGACGGTACAGGCTGAAAAAAAAGAAATAATTGAGAACTATCATAAATTTTGCAAATTTTCTATATGTGAAGTCGACAGCACATTGCAGCACAAAATCATGCCTCTATTCCTAGAGGGGTAGACACAGACGAATAGACTATTCATCAAGAAAAACATTTTTAATTTGCACTTGTAATTCCTAAGATTACAAACAAACTCTTCAGCTTTATAATACGAGTATAAGTATATATATACAATAATATATCGCACAATCTCAGGTATATGGATTATCCGAACGTGAGTTTTGTTTGCGAACAACTCAAGGATTTGCCCCGTAATCCCTCATTGTACGAAAGGTGTTCACGGGTATTGTTGACTCAAACATACATATATTATTATGTAGCTTAACGAAATGAAATTAAATGATTTATTTATTTGTATATGTCATTAAATGGCTCTTACAAACGTCAGTAAGTACTTAAAATACAAATTATTATTGCTTCTATATTTACATGTACTGCCAGATTCGCAAAGCTATAGGTAGAACCGAGAGAAATAACCTGGCAATAAAACTCACGGTCACTCTTTTTATATAACTGACAGGTAAATTACACATTTTTTTAAGACTAAATGTAGACGAATGTACATTGGTCTCGTGTCAAAATCAATAACAGTGTGTATAATACAACAAGGTGTATAATACAATAATACGAGGTCTCGGGTTCGATTCCCGGGTCTGGTGGATAATGTATAATTCTCTTTAGAATTTTACCCAGATAATTATCCCAGAGTCTGGAACTTGTGCCCGGTAAATGGTAATAGGCTCGCCCCCTATTACATGGGACCTAACATAGCTGGCGAGACGTGGGTGTGTTTGCACACCTCTGCCTACCCCTTCAGGGAAAAAAGGCGTGATGCTATATGCTATGCTAATAATTTATTATTAAATGAAAATAAAACTAAATGTGTAAGATTCACCTTACCTAATGTAAGACTTGTTAAAACCAGTGTTAAGGTTGGGGATGATATAATAGAAATGGTCGATGACACTGTCTTTCTGGGCATAACGTTAGACTCCAAATTGCAATGGGGGCCTCATATCGGGAAAATTTCGGCCAGGCTTAGTTCAGCAGCCTATGCTGTCAAAAAGATCCGATTGAATGCATCTTTGTGTTGCAGAAGAGGGCTGTCCGGACTATCTATGGAATGGGGTCTCGGGAGTCATTAAGAGATAAGTTTAAGCATATTAACATCCTTACAGTGTATTCGCAGTATATTTATGAAATTTTATTGTATACCCACAAGAAGAAAAGTAAATTTCTGAAAACTAGTGATAATCATAATCTAAACTTAAGAAATAAGGATAAACTAGCTGTTCCTAAATTTAGGCTTCATAAAGTGAGTAATTCTTTTGCGGGGAACTTTATTCGAATGTACAATACATTGCCAACCGAAATAGCAAATTTATCTGTTAATAAATTTAAAAAACTAATAAAACGTAAATTGTGCCATAAAGCTTATTATAGTATTAATGATTTCTTAAATGACAAGGCTGCCTGGTTGTAACACGAATTGCTCCTTTCTAAATAATTCTGTATTAGATTTAAGATGAAATATTTTGGAAAAAAGCCGAACTGAGTTTCTTGAGGGCTCTTCTCAGTCTCGTTGCATTTTGGAACCCTCGGTAGAGTCACACCAACGTTTGACGAATCCAAATAATTTTCTAAAAATTTCAAAGATAATAAACGTTATTTTATTTATTTTATTTTACTATGTTATAATACAACAAAAAAAATTTTTTGTCACCTAATAACAAAATATGCTACAATTATGGCATTTTAGGAGGCGCTTGCACCATGCTCAAGCCAGACACTGTATACCTAATAATGTGTACCTAAATATATGTATACCTAATACTAACCTAACCTAACCTAACCTAACCCCTTATATATTTATTATATTCTGTAGTTTAGTATTTATTGTTATAGAGGCAACAGAAGTACATTGTCTGTGAAAATTTAAATTTTCTAACTATAACGCTTCATGAGATACAGCCCATGACAGACGGACGGACGGCCGAACAGACGGACCGACAAACAGCGAAGTCTCAATAATAGGGTTACCGTTTTAACGTTTGGGTACGGAACCCTAAGAAACAACTTCAAATTTAATTTAAAAAAAAAACAAAGCCGGTTAAAAAACTGAAGTGTCTGTTTGTAACCAAAGTATTTAAAGTAGTCGACACTACTATTATAAAGAGGAAAGATTTGTATTTCTGTGTGTATGTTTATAATGAATAAACTCAAAAACTAATGTGCTGATTTCAAAAATTCTTTTACCATTGGAAAGCTACATTCACCCTGAGTGACATAGGTTTTATCCCGGTAATGTGTTCCCACGGGAACCGGGAACGAGTAAACTAAATCACGCGGGCGGAGCTGCGACGATCAGCTAGTTACATATAAAATAATTCTTGAAATGAATCCACCTGTTCACGAGTTACGCGTCACCAAGGGAAATATGTATTTATTTTTATACTAGCTTAGACCTATGGGTTTACCCGTTTGAAATAGTTTTCTAGTTCCTAAATCCCGTTAAAATAAATAGAAAAAAATAAATAAATAGAAAGTCCCGTTAGAATTGGTCCAGCCGTTTCAGAGATTAACCAAAATAATTATAATTTTTATTACGAATCAAAAGTCATTGAATTCAATTACTCTAATAATAAATTCAAATTGGTATTTCCAATATCTTAAATCAATAATAGTCCATAATAATTTCAAAGTTAATTGTAACAATTTGAAGGTTGCGTGCCACCGCAGTGCGCGTTTAAGTTTCATAATTCTTTGATTTTAATCTGTGGCCCGCTGTCGTAATGGCAGGAAAAATAAATAAATACCAGTTCTTATTTTTATTGTAACGTGTTATTTGGAGTTAGTTCAACTTTATTCTTGGTTTTAATTTTAGTTGTTTGCACGTTAATAACACACTGAGTTGTATTATTGATAAAATAATTATTAATGAAGCGCTTGTGGATGGAGAGGCTTGTAACATAATAAACACTCGGCGGTGAAGGCGGCGGTGGTACAACTATGAGGTATGGTATGAATAAGCGCTGGGCAGTCACTGTACCCGACATTAGGGCAAGGGGTCGGTTTTACCATTTCATTGCATAAGGAAAGAAAAATAAAATAATCTAAATAGCGTGGAAAAATAAAATAATCTAAATAAAATGGCGCGTCACCAAGCAATCACTACAATAGAAACAGTTCAGCTTAGGCATGCTAGTGTGCGTGAGCGTATGTCATACACTCGCCTTGTTTGACGTTGTGTGGGTGTATAGTGGTGCCAGCTAAAGAAACTTTTCTTATTTTCCCATTTTATATAGGAAATTTTTAGGGGCCTTTTAACTTATTATTTTTAAATTTTGACTTTCAACTTTTTATTTTTAACTTTTAATGATTATTTTTTCATTTTTAACTTTTTAATTTTAATTTTATTTTTAACTTTTAATGTTTAATTTATAATTTTTAACTTTTTAATTTAACTTTTTTTTTTAATTTTTTTTACTTTTTTTTTAATTTTTAACTTTTTAATTTTAACTTTATATTTTTAACTTTTTTTAAACTTTTATTTTTAACCTTGCCCGACAGTTGGCCGGTTTTTATTGGATAAACTTAACGTATCATCCTTTCTAGGTACATCACTATACACTCGCTTCTACATATTCGCGACTCACTCTTGACCATTTTCAAATTATTTATTTTATGTGTCTGTATTTTCTAATGACTTGCCCAACACCTATTTCTACTAATATAAATATTTAAATTTTGATTTAATAAAATTATGAAGAATTATGAGTTACTTACAGATGGTACGTGACTTTGCCGGTTGTTTTTAGTCGCACTTTGTAGTTTCTGCAAACTTTTATTGCACATTTAGCCATATATATAGCATAAACAACCGTAACCCTTGACAACAAAATTGTCAATAAAGAGCGGGAAGTTGTTTACGGGAGAACTGTTCACCTGTATTTTTTAAAATACATTTCTGACACTGAGCTTCCGTCTATAGTATATAACACGTCACTGCTAAATAGTAACTAAAAAAAAAAGTTTGATAATAAATTATTGGTAATTACGTGGAATAAACGCCTAATGCTGTCTGCGTGGTCGTGCAGACAGACCGCGCTGATTTTCACAGACAAAAATGTATGAAACGTTTCAAATTTGAGCCATATACCTATCTATATACACGTCACGCCCGTAGTACTGTTCGGTCTAGTATAATTCATCCCCACCGGGCGCCACTGGACCACCGGGCACCACTGGAAATACGAGTACGTTCTGCTTGTAACCAGAGACGCCCGGCAACGCAGGTTAGAGGGGCCGCGGAATAAAAAAAAATATATAATTCATCCCTAATGCCAATATTTCAAAATGTTAATGTCTCTTATTTTACACAGACCGGTTTCGCAACACACACATACAGACAGACAAACGATAGCCAAATTCTGCTTTGGTGGCGTAGTAGGTTGTGCACCCGCTTTCGACGCCGGAGTTTCGGGTTCAATTCTCGATCGGGACAAAGTTTGTGTGAGGACATTACGTTTGTACCGAAGTCTGGATGTTTTCTATCTAATATATAAAATTCTCGTGTCGCGGTGTTTGTAGTTAAACTAAACCTCCGAAACGGCTTGACCGAATCTCATGAAATTTTGTGTGCATATTAGCATTAGAAGATACATACAACCCTGAATTTTCAACTCTCTACGATCAATCCCTATTTTTTACATGGCAAACAACGTTTGCCGGGTCAGCTACATATAACATAACATAACATAACATAGCATCACGCCTTTTTCCCCGAAGGGGTAGGCAGAGGTGTGCAAACACACCCACGTCTCGCCAGCTATGTTACGTCCCATGTAATAGGGGGCGAGCCTATTGCCATTTACCGGGCACAAGTTCCAGACTCTGGGATAATTATCTGGGTAAAATTCTAAAGAGAATTATACATTATCCACCAGACCCGGGAATCGAACCCGAGACCTCGAGTGTGGCAGTCCGTACATAGTACCATTGTGCCACCGAGGTAGTCAGCTAGTATATATATATAATATGTAGGTAAGTATTTACAAAAAAATGTATCATTGTACATTCCACAATTTTGAATTGAAATTGTGGAATGTACAAGTGAGTTTACTCAAAATGTATTATTATAAGTTCCACCAAGTTCTGATAATCGAAAACATAAATAATAGTATTTGTCGTTGAATTCGTTTAAACTCAAAGGGCATATCCGTTGGGATCATCGGAATCCTTGGAATAAGAACTTCCTCATCTTTAAATTTTCCTTTAAGTATCGACGTGTGAATCACATTGCTCATCAGTTTTTTTATCACCAAACGCGTTCCATTACACAGTTTTGGTTGATTTAAATTTCTAAGCATGATGACTACCGAGCCAACTTTAAGTTTTAAATTGTGCGGTGGTAAACTGGGCACATCCAAGGAGTTTAAAAATTCAGTTGGATAATTAGTGGCTTCTTCTTCGTTTGTTACACAGTCGATAGATTTGAATGAATACAGAGTACCTACGATTTGATTTTGAATTATAAAATTGAGGTCATCTACATCTTTATTTTTAGCGGCCAAAATTGCTCGCTCACTTAACCATTTAGTATTTTTGTGGTTAGCAATGATATCCGGGAATACTTTGTTGATAAGCTCGTCTTTTGATGATACGAAATTGCAATGTCGTGTCGATCACTTGATGTTTGTCCGGGAAGCAGCAATTGAATAATTTCTATCCATTTCGGATTACATGTAAATGTAATGAATAGATCTGGCCGACCATAATTACGAACATATGTCATTGCATCTTGCGCATATTCATGCAAATGACGCGGGCTACCTTTGTATGTCGCCGGTAAAATAGTCAATCGACCAACATTTTCTGAATCTCCTTCTGTGCTAATTGCATCGTGTAAATGGATATACTCTTCCGAACGCAATTTAGCTTGATTCAACCGAATGAAAGTCAGGCGCTCCGTTTCGATTTTAACGTACATGTCAACGCAATATTGTTGAAGCAGTCGACGAAATCGCAATAAATAATTGTCAGAATTTTCACGAATCATCAAACGATATGCGTAATAATTCATCGAACTAAGTTTCCTCACCTGAAACAAATGCAGTAAAAATTGTATTTTAGAACCCGTAATAGGTTAACGACTCTTACAGCTACTCTCTACTAAATTAGAAATTACAACTTTTTTGAGTACTAAAAGCAAACAGAATAAAATGTATATCAAGTTAAAATGAAAACAACAAAATTGATCTTACCATTCAATGGATTAATCATTTTGATATTAAAGTGATATCCATCGTCTCCTTGCCAAAACATCAGCGGGTATTGTAACGCGTAATACGAACGGTGTGTTTCATATATTCTTTGTAGTTGCCCAGTATTGCGTCGTGTAAGTACAATATCACGTGTTTCCAAGTTTTCACCAACAATCAGGATTGCCACTTCATCGATTGTTGGAGCATTAAATGTGCGTTCATGTGTTTCAGCTGGTCTTTTATCTGCTCTGATCACAACTTTATAGTCATCACTTGGCATGCGCTCTAAAGCAGCCTTGAACAGCCTGACCAATGCATGATGTTGCTGAGACCAATGATTGATGTAGCTGTGTTGATCCCTTGACGCCGGTTAAGTTGTTCTTCCATATTGCTCATGAAGTATATTTGCAAGAATTTATGCTGTGCATCTTCTATAGGTTGCAATGATCCAATGCGATGGCAAATCTGGCCTTGAATCTGTAAAGTCAAAACCGTAGTTATAGTTAGATTTACAAACACTTTTTTTTTTCAAATAATAACATGCCATTTTTATTTCAGAGACAAATACAGAAATCTAACAAACTACATTCCAGATTTTTTTTACAATGATATATTATATCCGTGTTCTTCGATAATTTCCGCCCCAAATGAAGTCATTTGGAAACAGACATTGTATTTTTGAGTGTTCGCTAGAAAATGTCGTGATTCTAGTGTTTCGCCATAAAGCAGGGAGCACAATGGCTCTGGTGGCGGGACCAATAATGGCAATTTCACTTTACCACTAAGGCAGCACAAACCAGGCGTTTCACCAGCAAACTTCAATGCTCCACAATGCTGGCAAACAACGTCCATTGGACCAATGCAAACTAAACGATGCAAGCTGTAGTCGATGGTGCAATCATACAAAAACGCTGCTCGATTCAAATCAATACTTGAACCATTTCTTCTTGCACTTCGAATATTATTCCTCTGTTCATTTGTACGATAAGCTCGACGATTTCTCGTTTCTAACCTAGCCGTTTCACGGGCTGCCTCTCTTTGCTCTTGTGTTTGAGAAGCACGAATTAAGGCCCTTCTTTGCTCCATACTAACGCGGCGCTGTTCTCGTGCAATTTCTCGTTCTCCATCAGATAATTGACTCGCGATATTCCGTTGCCTAATTGCATTACGGCTTCGCTGGGAAAGATTAGATCTTCTAGGACGCGGCATTGTTATTAAAATGTGCACTCGCATAAAACCACCAAATATAATAACAGTGACAACTTTCGAGACATAGACAATAGCTCAAAGAGTATATAACCACTACGTATGAATATCTTATCAAGAAAAATCATATACAACCTATAAAAAGACATTTACACTTTTGTTAACCTGTAGATTTTTTTTCCTTATTCTTATAACCTTTACCAACTGATTTTTTATTCTTTTTTATTTTGTTCCTTTCCGATGATTTTATGTTTTTACTGTAGAATAAATCTTAGGTATTATTTTCTGGAATTAAAAATTAAATAATTAATAAATAATTTTCGAAAATTAATGGCTAAAACAAACAAATATAACACTACCTGAACTTTGTAAACATTTTACAAAAAAAAAATTTCTGAACGCACACATTATGTCTTCAGAAAAAAAATAATTTTTTGCTTAAAGTTATCAGCAACCAGGCCATAAGCTCCAAAAAAAAATTGTTGTTATACTATTTGACAGGATTGTACAACTAATGTTTTACATGTAATAAACAAACCAGCATCTATTTCATTGTTTTTAAGATGTATTCTGCTATTCGTGACGGAAACAAATCCAACTAATCAAAAACCATGGTATTCGGTCCAGCCGTTCTCGAGTTATAAGTGTTGTAACAAACACGACTTTCTTTTATATATAATATATATATATATATATATATATATATATATATATATATATATATATATATATATATATATATATATATATATAGATATAGATATAGATATAGATAGATTCTCAAATCACAAAAAGTAGACGCTTCGCTCGCTCTGTCATCTAGTGGCTAAGTACATGTGTTTCTGTTCAATAAATATTTGTATCAACCTCCACAAAGTGCCATTAAGCGACAGTATACATAACTTCTATTGACACCAGTATCGTAAGATATAACTTGACCTCAACATAAACTACAAGTTTTCTATTTTTTGCACCCGTCTGACCCACGTTATATGTCACGCGCAACAACAGCCAGTCCTTTACACTCATTCATCATATTTATACGCAAATTGATGACGAAAGTAGGGCATGCAGTATCACTATAAATAAATATTGAAGCTTATACAGCAGAGGTGTATTGCAAACCTATATTTAGCCAGAAGCCATGTTGGTCATAGGAGGCATGCCTATTGCTATAACCGGGCACGAAAACAATAAATAATAAGTATTCTCTAATCTGAACCTAAAATACAACACCCAGGACCGATGTTAAAGGCGCCGCAGACGTGACTACGCCCAGGACCATCGACCTCCATGATCGGCCCTGAGGACGATGGATTAGTAACGCACCGTCCTTACTGAAGCAGGCTAGAAGGGCTGCCTTTACTCACTGACGCGGGATAATACCCGACCCCAAAGATGCGGGGTAACACCCGACCACCACGCAGGTCCGCCGGGCGCCACTGGAAATTCTCTCAGTGCTTACCGAAAGGAAGTAGGTGCGGCGGTGATAAAAAAAACAAGGGATCGATGTTAGTAGTTTAAATCAGTAAGAAAGCTTAGCGAAGAGATTTGTAAAGTCCTTAACATCATAAAAACCGCGGTCTAGTTACGAATAAATGCCCCGTTATTTCCTTTGGGAAATCTTCGAAAGGGTTTTATATCTTAAGAATCATATGAGCTGGATCACTGTACTGATACTATAATATAACTTAGCACAGTTTCATAAAATAGTACTAAGTATACTAGTATACGCGTATATCCGATACTAAGAAATGCATTACGGCTATTTACCTAGCGACTGTTATTTACCTAGAATTTCTAGTATTATTAGTATGTAGTATTTCTAATATATTAGGGTACTTATTAGGATGTTATAGTTGTAAGAAATTTTTATTTTTTATTTTAAAGCAATGAGTTTGCTTCTACTATTCTTAAATATCACTAAGATAAGATAAGATTCGTTTATTTGTAGAACATGTGTTGAGTATCACTACATATTGTACATAGGTAGGTACTGAAAAAATACAGTTGAAACTAACTAAATATGTACATTACCTATTCTAAAATTATACCTTCTAATTATATCTAAATTCTAATATGCGTCAAAGAATTCCTCCGCCTCGTCGCCGACTGGCAATGTTCCGAGAAGGCTGGCAGCATTTCCACGTTGTATGGCAATGCTTATTCTTTGTGCCATATAGTAACCAGCCTTCTGGTCTTGAGAAGTGTCGATCATGAGTAGGTACTACAGATATTTTTGAATTTTTTTCAGTATCAACATGTTTAACCAAGAGTATGGCACACAAATATATTTGTTGTATTGTTACATTTAAATAGGTGCTACATTGATAATTACGAGTACAAATTGCCACTATCACATCACTATCACTACATATTATATAACAAAGTCGCTTCCGTCCGTATGTATGCTTAGATCTTTAAAACTACGCAACGGATTTTGATGCGGTTTTCACCTATGGATAGAGTGGTTTTCGAGGAAAGTTTTTTGTGTATGTAATTTGTCAAGCGGGCGAAGCCGCGTGCGTCTGCTAGTATAGACATAAATTATAAATCATCGGCTGTTGCCTTGAGATGAAATGATGAAAGGCAACAAAACTTTACGTGCCAGCCGCTATGGCACAGCCAATTAAAGTCCTGGGCGTTTCGGACTATTAGATATATTATTATATAGAAGTTATAAATAATACAAACGAAAAAAAAACAATGGAATAATGATGTTGAAATTTAAAATTACAATGATTTCGCTAAATAGAAGACATGTTAAACGTCGACATAATGTATGTTTCGCCTACTCACGAGGCGTTATCAAGACTATCTCAAAGAGACAATACAAACGAAGCCATGTAATGACTGCAACACAACAAATGACTTTTAGTTCTTTCTAATGAGAATGGACTTAGCTAACAAACTTAAATAAATACAAATAAGAAATCCGTGGAATAGTATAAAGTTCTAATAGACTTGTTAATTAACTACTGATTTACTCAGGAGGCTATAAGGATAGTCTATCTAGCGGTCGCGGTCGGTTCCGCGTTGAAATCAATGATTGGTTCCCTCGGGGCACAGATCCAATTCCACTGCAAACTATATCCGATACCTCGGTCAGGAATACGTTATTTTTCTTGCATTTTATGTGATAGTGGCAACCTCTTATAGATATTTTACTTTTACTGCTTTTTATTTATGTAGTCCGAGACGCCCAGGACTTTAATTGGCTGTGCCATAGCGGCTGGCACGTAAGATTTTGTTGCCTTTCATCAACATTTCATCGCAAGGTAACGGGTTTCAATTTATTTTTCAAAATTACAACATTGCTGCTACTTTTTATTAATTCATTCGGCCATTTAGGACATAACCCACTATAAATGTGCCGGGTGACGGCAATAGGCTTGCCCAAATAACTAAAAAAAATATTGTGCACATTCTCACACAATGTCATCTAGCCCAAACTAAGCTATAAGCTTGTGCTATGGGGTCTAGACAACTGATAAACATACTTATATTTTTCTAAATACATACATAATATACATGCAAACACCCAAACTCCGAAACAAACATCTATGGATCACACAAATATATGATTCGACCCGGGAATCTAACCCAAGACTCCAGAGTCGAAAGCCGATGCACTACCGACCACGCCACTGAAGCAGTTTGAGTATTGAGTGACTTTCGTTTGTGCTTTCGTACTATAATTCAACGATTAACATACGTCCTTATTTGTATAGTTAGAAGGTGCTACAAGTTAGTATGAGTTAGTTTGCGGTGTGAATGTAATCGAAACGGCAAACATCCCTGTGGTTTGTACAAGGCTGTATCTGTACTTAAATGGCCGTACGTCGATCAGTTTACACTGGTAATCAAGGCTGTTGCGGTCAGACCTTGTTCTATTGTGTCTTTGTTTACGTTCGTTAAAATTATTCTTACATACTGTGAATAAATTTATATGATGCGACATTTATATGAAGAGATGCCCAAGACTAATTGGCTGTTCCATGGCTGACACGTAAGATTTTTAAGATTTTATTGCCTTTCATGCCAGTCCCTTTCCTGTTGCCTTTCATCATAAGGCAACGGGTTTCAAATTTAGTTTTCAAATGTATAATGCTGGTTATTTTGTTAAATTAATTCGGCCATTATGAATATAACTCACTTTCTAGAGTGCCTGGTGACGGCAATAGGCTTGCCCCCTATTACGTGGGACTACAAATACTGGCAAATTGTGGGTGTGCAATGCGCCTCTGCCTACCCCTTCGGGGATATAGGCGTGATATGTGTGTGTGTGACATTTATAGATTGCCTTATAAATCCATATAGATAAATAAAATTGAGGTGAATTTCAAATTAACAGCTTGTCACTAAATGCATTTCGTAAGCCGCGGGCGTCCGCTGGTGAAAGTATATGAAGGACTTACACAAAAAAAGATTTTCTAACTAATCTCTGGAATGGCTGTATCGATTCTGATGAGACTTCCACAGGTGGATAGCTGATGTAATAAGTTATAACACAGGCTACTTTTCATCCCGGGAATGTGTTCCTACGGTAATCGGGAACCATTAATAAACTTTTTCACGCGGGTAAAGCCACGGGCGTCTGCTAGTCTATACCAGATATCAGAGATATCAGATGCAGTATTTTTGTACATGTCTATTTATTTGTTCGAAGTAACGTAAAAACAGCGCAATCGAATTTTCACCCAAAATATTTTTATCCTTTTAATCGAGGAAAAAAAAACTAACGACAAAAATATAGTTCCCAAATATGACTGGATATACTCTGCATTCTAGTAACATTCTCATAACATCGTTTCCATGACGTTTTGGAATCAGCCCCAAACAAAACTCGGCAGAACACATTGAACAATGGAATCGAAATACAATCGAACGACCAACATAGAATCACATTTAAGTTCTCGTCTGAGAAAAGAAATTTATTTACACGCAAACAAGTTTTATGCTGCATATTCTTTGAACCTTTTCTTATTTATATAAAGTAGAAATTGCATTGTTTGACGTGTGCCCACTGGCTGGATGCCAAACTTGCATATTGGTAGGTAGGATGTCTTTTTCATACAAAACGTGTTTGTTAGTTCGGTGTGGAAATGGGAAGTCAAGTGTTTTGATTTTGTTTTTCCCACTTGGAATAATGCGGAGGTAGTCATAGAGATCGTCTTTTCATCAATTTGTTCTTCAATTATGGAGTGGGCGGGTGCTAAAGAACCTACCAATATCTTCAGTCATTCCCACCATCGCATGGTGCACCTGTTAAAACATGGATGAGGCTCTGGCAAATATACTCAGTCCTTGGAAATGGCAACAGGCTTGCCACCTGTCACCTGAGGTTAACAAAGTGAATGGCGAAACGTAGGCATAATAAGAGCCTCAGTTTTTTTAGAAGTGGACGCTCGCGATTTCATCCGCGTGTGACATGGTTCTTGCAATATTTTTCAGTGCCAGAGTAACACTGAAAAGTACCTCCTATTGATAAGTATATAATATATGATAGCGTGATGTTACATAGCCTATGTTACTCGCTAACAGTGTAGGTTTATACAGGTGAAAGAGTTTTTCAAATCGACAAAGTGGTTTCGGAGTCTATTCAATAAGTAAATATTTTTGGACATTCTCAAACAACGTCATCTAGCCCAAACTAAGCTATAAGCTTGTACTATGGGATCTAGACATCTGATAAACAAAGCAATGGTAAGTAAAATGTTTTAAGAAAAAACTTTTTCTGATAAACATACTTATATATTTCTAAATACGTACATATTGTACATAGAAAACACCCAAACTCCAAAACAAACATTTGTGGATCACACAAATATTTGATTCGACTCGGGAATCGAACCCGAGACTCCGGAGTAGAAAGCCGATGCACTACCGACCACGCCACCGAAGCAGTCAATTCAATGCAAATAAAGATAGTCCTTTAGATGTATTTATTAAAGTTTCAGTGCAGGCAGAGGTGTATTACACATCCACACTTTGCCAGTAATTGTGTCGGTCTCACGTAATAGGGGGCAACCCTACTACCGTTACCGTCCACTATAGGATATTCAAAACCACTCCGTAATTCAAACTAAAATTCCCACAGTCAGGGCAGATGTTACAAACCACTAAGTAAGTATCTCTACAGTCTGAACTAAAAGTTTAATAATGCATTTAATAATAATTGAGTTAGAGTTAGTCCACGTGGACAGTAAGTAGCAGTAGTACTTAATTAAGGAATGGAATACGAACCCCTGGCGAGGGTAATTCGTTAATGAGAGCCCCTTGTTAACTAAGTAACTCACACTATCCTACTTACTAACTAGTTAAGTTACTTTCACTTCTTACAATTCAATCCACTTGGCACTCTTAATGGCTATTTTATTGTGACACACCGATTCCGAAGATAGCCAACGGAATTACGAGATTTAATTAATATTTTAAAACACTGAAACACTTAATTTTTTCCAAAAATATTTGTTTCATTAGCTTATTTGGAAATCTATAATGAAAATACAATGCAATTTAAATTAAATTGATGATAGACACTGCTATATCTGAAAAGTGTGATGAAATGCGAATTATGAATATTTCACTTACCTTTTCAAATCCTCATAGGTGCTTAGAGAATCATATGCTAATAGAATAGCATATCAACATTTCCAATGCCCTAGTAATCCTTACATGCTCTGGAGTACCGGCACAGATTAATAAATAGTTACTAAGTACGGTTAATAGTTAATACGGTTAATAGTTACCGGTCTTCACGTAGGTCGCAATTTCAACCGACCACCCGCCCGATGCAGTCCATGCATTTTTTCTTAACCCCTCGGGTATATAACCACGATTATATTATAAGAAATCATTGAATGTATTCAGAGATGTGTGGTAAAACTCTTCTGAACCATCGCCGATTGATAAACTTTATAATTTACATCACGTAGAACTTGTAATATAAGAACTACTAGTAGGTACTTTTACTAGTGTAATAATAGTAAGTCAACACGCAATGCTATACAGAAACGCGTGTTGCATCATTTGCGTGAGTTCTTTCCACACATAAACTACCCAAAACTACATAAACACCAACAATATACAGAATACAAAGCACATTTTTTTACTAGCGACTTAGAAGTAGGTATAAAAGGATGTGTAGCTTCGTCCTCGGAACCGTGAGTCAGGAATGACTAAAATATTAAAGGAGCCAACCGCAATGCGGGTCAAACCCAAGGCCAAGCATTTGAACAATACTACATGTGTTGCAAACTAGCTTGGGTTCGCGATGGTGCTTATAATGTATTGTTACAATACACATATATATTCAGTGATATTAGATCGTTAAATGTATAGTCGAGTAATTTTTACCGTTGAAAATCCAACTACAATTTTGTTTTGTATTAAAGAATATCATTAAAAACAATACCTTAATCATATTACAATCTAGCCTTTTGACTAATGAGTAACTTATTTTGACCTAGTATACTACGAAAACAATAACTAAGAACGTGTCCAATACTTAACAATTTACTTAGAGCATGCTAAGGCGAAGACACTTTGTTCATGTGTTCTTATCGCAGCACTTAGCACTACATTTATTTAGTTCGTCACTATTATTATATAGTACAATATAAAGTGCATAAAAAAACAATAAATACCGAAATGGGACCAAATAATTTTCGTATTGGGACTACATAGGAAGGACATGTTTTCAATTAAATTAAAATCGAGTTACCCAATCGCAAGTTATGAAGGTAACAAACGTTAAAAAACATACATTCAAACTGAGAACCTCTTCCTTTTTTGAAGTAATAGTCACTATCTCAGGGAAATCACTCTCGCCAACTTAACTACTAAACACCTCTTAACTGCGATCCGATATGGTAAGAAGGTAGGTGGGTTAAGTTTTTAAAGGACGAACTATCTACTGAATGTGGCAGAGTTAATCTACACTACATAAAGAGGAAAGATTAGTATTTTTGTGTGTATATTTGTAATGAATAAACTCAAAAACTACTGTGCTGATTTCAAAAATTCTTTCACCATTGGAAAGCTACATTCACCCTGAGTAACATAGGCTACTACTTTTTATCCCGGTAATGTGTTCCCACGGGAACCGGTAATTAGTAAACTAAATTACGCGGGCGGAGCTGCAGCGATCAGCTAGTCATTAATAATATTTGAAGGCGGTAACAACGTCCAGGTATATACAGGTATCTACGAAGAAAAGGCATTAAATCTCCTATTCTTAATTTCTAAGCGGGGAGTGCTCCCCTTCCCTTCTACAAATGAAGCGTGTAATTCACAAAAAAACGGCTAACCATCGACCTGTTAAAATTTTATTTCGCCTAAAGAAATCTCTTTTATCCAACGCAAATTTCCACTAAATTTATTAAAGGCATTTAAAATTCCAGCAAGTTTTTGTACATTCACGACATTAATACAAATAATTTTAAAGAGTTTTAGTAAAAATACGTATAGTGAGTTAACAGTTAATTCAAGAAGGTTGTTTTTAACTTAATCACGCGTAAACTGGTAAACAGGTCAGGTTGAAAATTAGCACTGAGGTAGAAGTTTTTTTAATTTTTTGTCCGAACATTCTGTGTACCCCTTCGAAAGGATATACTTTGTATACCAAGGGTCTACAAAGACCATTAGAAAGTATTGGTCGTGAGTATTTATTGTCAGGATTTTATTTCTTAGGCTCTACCTATACTCAAAATATGCGGAATGACACCCGACCTATCATTTCGTTCGGCCCACACTCTCATATATAGGTAGCGGTCGAGCCTTTTACCACTTACTGGGAACATGGATTTTTGCCAGAACCTTGTTGATTGACAGGTGCTATTGGCACTTGCTGGTAATTTTGGTTTTAGCTGACCTTTAATACACCTATGATATGTCGTCACCCTGTAATTTGTTCCCGTGGGAATTGTGGGAATTACCAACGTGAAAGTATGTCACGAAAATTTTAAAGAATTGTATTTATAAAGTTTATTACTTACCTATAGCTTTTATTGTGGCATTCATTTATATTAAAAGTTCCAAAGTATATAACACACTTGTCAATGAGACCTAAAACACTCAGCTACAAGTAGTCAAGGCAGAACTTCTTGAAGGCAATATTTTCTCAACATGCCCCATTAAACACCAGGTATGAGCGCCGTTAACTACGTCTGCTATAGGGTTGACACTTCCAAAATATAAAATCGACGTCACCTTAGAGACTTGTCGGTACTGTGAGAACTACTTGTACTTTTACATAAAAGAAAATTGTCGGTACATTAAAGATAATAAAATAACTCGAGGGGTCCTAAGTGATTATCAGTTCAAAGCTATATTTTTTTATTATGTCTGTTAGTTTGATATAGGACTGATTAAAAAAAAATAGTACAGAAGACACTTTGAGACAAAGGATAAAGGCATTTTTTTAATAATATATTTTAAGGGTAGTTTACGAGAATGAGGAAACTATTACGTGTTTTTTTTTAAATTCCGCGGCCCAAATCTGCTGCTACTCAACGTCCGTTGCCAGTCGTCTCTGGTTCGCAGAAGGTATTTTCAGTGGCACCTGGCAACTATTCCGTGTGGTTGAAACCGCAAGCGCACTATTCCTAAATGTAATCAATCAATAATTATTTCTTTCCCTAAAAAAAACACTACAATCATATAGTATTAAAGTCACTAAAATCTTAGAGTCGCAAACTAACTTTAAGTGCAACCAGGTAGTTATTTCGCCTTATGTCATCATCAGAGGTTGAGGTGTGAGTGATTGAGTGCCATGATGCCATAAGGCGAAACCAATCATGGTTTACCAAATATCAAAATATTTGTAAAATAGTGTACAAGTGAGTTTTTTTTTCAAAAATGTATTATTATAAGTTCCACCAAGTGCCCGACAATCGAAAGCATCAATTATATAAACCATGCAGTTCCTTTGAAATATACAAGCACCTACTCGGTGTACAGCAATTGGCTCGCCCCTTATTACACAAGAACTACCGAAACTTTACTTTTTACTACTAGTTACTAATAACTAGGAACTGTAATTAGCTAGAATACAGCACAATATTATATTCCTTCAGAATATATGTAAAACTTTGAATCGAATATGATATATTTCTTATAAGGTGACCTTGTAACGTCCAAGGTTCTAATGAACTTGAAATCTTTAACTTATACAAAGCTTGGCTCTTTTAATGAATTTAATATTCTCATAAATTACTCTAATATAATCTCATAACTTATAAAATTTATTGTAACTGTTATTATATAAATAATAACAGTTAATAAATCGTTTTTCACTTTAATTAGAATTTGTACATAAACAACACAAATTATTATTATGGATTTCTTTTGTTTGACAACCCTAACGAAGCACCCTAAATGGAATGGACAAATTTTATATTATGCAGGCTCCTAAAGCAGGCAATCAATATGAAGGGACCGTTTTGAGCGGTATGTCGACACCATATTGTGTTCTGTGCGAATGGGCTTTAAGTAAAATGGTCTACTATTATCTATAGGTACGAGTTAGTAATCATAAAGAAGTATTTGGTAAAAAAGTAGGTAAGTTTGTATTTTTAAAATTTTGTATGTTCCAGGATCCCTCTAAAAAAATCGAAGGTCCCAAGACAACCTCAACTGCAAGCGGAGGTCCCAATCAACGGACGACGTTCTGGGGCCTATTTAAAACTGGGCGTATAATTGACATAGCGAGCGAAGCATTTTCATTTCGGGACGATACTGGACAAAACGCTTTTGCCTGCCTGTAAATGTGATCGCGCCATATTTTTTTATCGGATCTTCGCGAAACTTGGCACAAGTTTTCTTTAATTCAGAACAATTATTTATCGTTACCTTTTTTTGATTGGACCCCTATATAATGCTTTTAATGTTCGCGAGGGCTCATGTCCAACCATAGCTATTAGGTACCGTACATGTTACTGTTGAAGTGATAGTTGGGAGGTATTGTAACGATCGTAGTAACAGTATGTGATTAATTTTATTATCGAAATGTATTCGTATTTATATCATACAGGTATATCCCCGGCTTGACTCAAACAAGTTTAAATGGGTGTGAATCTAAACAAAGGACGAGTAGAATATACCTATATATTTCTAGTACTTATAATTTCTAGTACAGTACGGTGTCTTGCGCGGTGCTTCGCGCCGCACCACGCCATAGGTTTTAGCCTATAACTTTTGACTCCTTAGAGCTAGGTCAAATTTTCGATTTTTTGGCTTGCCTCCAGATCGAGGGCTATCCATAGAGGGGTCAACCATCATTGGAGCATAAGTAGTTCTCGAGAGCTAAGGGGGGGGATAAAAATTACATTCCCCATTTCTATATATAGATCTGTATCCTCGAAGGGTAAGCTGGCGAGTTCAAGTATAAGGAGGTGTGTCTTAAGACGTGTGCGCCGGTAGAATCTGATAGAAGGGCCTAGAATCGCATTCTCGTATGATGTGACGTCAGAGGTGGTGCTTCGTTTAGTCTGATTGCGTATTTGTCACACTTTGCCTACTCGCCACACTGTCAATCCCTTCGGGGAAAAGGCATGATTGTGTGTGTATGTTCAGATACTTAGTGTAATTCCAGACACGTACACTAAAAGCTCAGTCATTAATTACGGTACCACAATATTTCAAGAGGATTACTAAATGAATAATATGCGTACATTGTATGCACGGTACATGTAAGAAATATGTCAACATACATTTTCTTTCGGATTATTATTACTTTTAGCAATTTGATATACGTGAAATGCTGTCGTTTTCCTTCTCAATTTCCTTGTCATTTTGATGAATGCGGATTATTTTTTTGTACAGGATTTATTTCAAGGTCGTCTCGGCGCAAGCTAACATTGGCTTAAGGTGAAAAAATGAAACTTTGGCAACCTTATAAGCGTTTGTAACCTGTTTATATTTATTTTATTCTAAATATTTATTTCTTTGTTTTTAGTAGGTATTTTTGTTATAGCGGCAACAGAAATACAGCCTAGTCACAGACCGAGGGACGGACGGACAGTGGATTCTTAGTAATAGGGTCCCGATTCAGGGGCGAAGCTTCATGAGCTGAGGACTGCATGCCCGATATATGAGGTAACAAACATAAAAAATAAAGCAGTCGAATTGAGAACCTCCTCCATTTTTGAGGTCGGTTAAAAATCAAAGTTAAAAGCAGTCGAAATGAGAACCTCCTCCATTTTTGAGGTCGGTTAAAAATCAAAGTTAAAAGCAGTCGAATTGAGAACCTCCTCCATTTTCGAGGTTGGTTAAAAATCAAAGTTAAATGACAACTGATTTTTTCTATTTTATTTCATGCGCTATTATCACTACAGGCATACCTAATTGTTCGCGGTGGCTGGCTAACGTCCGGAGTTTTTCAATATATCGGCTACAGAGTGAATAATATTGTTTTAAATTGTAAATGATAAATAACTCGGCCCGGGTTTGTCGCTCTGTTGATGTTGCATATGCTTTTCCAAAACGCTATCATATTTCGATAATAATGAAACTAATTCTAAAAAGTTACCTACCTCTATTTAATGAATCTTTGGACTCGTCATGTCCTCTAAAAGTCAATTCCTGTTGCGCTAAATGACAAAATACATCTACAAGTTTTTGAAAAATACTACGGTTTTGGTCAACTTGCTGATTGTGTTTTGAAATTTCTTCAACAAATTGGCGTGACAAGTAAGTTTTACTTACTTTAGAAATACACAAATCTGGTGTTGGTTTAGGAGAAACAACTAACGACCTTATCTGATCAAAACTTAACGATTTTACCCTTTGGTCTTTTAATAAAACGTTACAGCACCTCAAATCATCACAAGGCACAATTTCTTCCATATTTAACACTCAAATAAACTAATTCACAACAATAAAAAACAATTTTGAAAAAATCGCCCACTCTAAAAAACAATACTACGCGAAACTGAAGTAAACAAACGCGAACCTCAGACTAAAAGAATAACATAGACGGAACGAATAGAACTAGCGAGTGAAGCCGCCAAAAGGGATACTATATAGCAATGGGATACCATTCCGCTCGCACTCCTTTGTGAGCAGCGAGTGTGTACGCACGTGCGATCACGGTTGAACAAAATATTATAAATATGCCGTATTGTGTGGTGAAAAGGTGTAAAAACACTTCAACTATTCATAGGAAGAATGCTGGATTATCGTTTCATAAGTAATTAACTATTTCTTATTAGATTTCATAACATTTTTCTAAATATTTTAGTTGCACAAACTAGGAACACAAAACCTCCGCCATACTATACAGAGTTGCCATAATTTTTTCATCATTTCCACAAAATATTTTGCAGTATTTATGGGAATTATAAAGTACTGAGTAAAAAAAATCAGTGTCATCAATGTTGACAAGCTCGATGTTTCTAATTATCATCATCATCATTCGTGCGTTAGTCCCGAACTCCCGATCACATCTGTGTCCGGGATCTACTTACTATGCGTGGCTTGGGTATTTCGGCAATCTTGGAATTGACTGCTGTCTGACCTCCCAGCCTGTGTTCTGATCCAATTTATTTGTTACTGTGTCAGTATTTTAATTTCAGTCTAACACTACAAAGGCCTTAGTCTTAACCTAACGACTATTGATATCTACTTCATGTATAGTCAACGACAAAAGTAGCTTAACCAATAATTCTTATCTGTTGATCACTATAGCTGTTAAACCGATCACAAAATCATAAACAAAACACGAAATATATTAACTTTGTCCTTGGGTATTCTAATATTACTAGTACATTGCTGTGGCACATGCATTGGGATGTAAAAAAGAATAATAAATATTTTTGTGCTAATCAACTTTTGTTGTTGACTGTAACTTGTACTTACACTGGAATGGAGCTTTGTTCATTCATCTTAAAAAGGATTATTTTAATTATGGGATTTTTTTTGAAAGCTAGTAATTAAAGTGTGTTTACTCAGTGTTTATCACGTTTTCATTTATTTTAACACTTCCCCATTTTAGGCACATATCATAATAATCATTTGTGTAAATGATATAAAATAATTGCAGATAACATTTACTATAACAAATATTAATTATCCATCATATATGTCCACTAAGATTTTTTGGAGATTTTTCATTTGCTGGCAACATTACGCACACGCCGTTAGTGGTATCGGTACACGGAAATCGGAGTCACACGCACACATTGAAAGTGTTATTTGGCTTCACGTGTTCATTCTACATGTTCCGTCTATATTCTTCTTCTAGTCTGAGACGCGAACATACATATAAAACTCAATGTTGGACTAAGCAGGGCTCGATTTATATTTCTGCACCCGATGGAAATCGACATCGCATCGTGAGCCTTGGCGAGCTACACAATATTTCTAATAAGCCGCAGGGAATTGCAGAGAAGCCCCCGACGCCGACTACATCTGGCCCAGTGGAGCTCCCGGCGCCGTCCACTTCTGTCTCAGCGAAGGTCATCACACCAGCAAAAACCAAACTGAAACGGGCTGCAGCATCAAAGAAATAACGCTTTGCTTATTGTCATCATCAAAACACAGTCCGGGTAGTCTGTGCCTTTTTATAATCTCTCTTGTATACTTTCATATTATTTCCAGTTCTACCTACTCACTTAACACTGTTCTTATGTTGTTTTCTTGCTTTGTTGGTTTTATGTTTATAAAATAAACCTTCATTTAATTGATAATTTTGATAGAACTACACACTGACGTTTGTACGGTTGTCAATGTCAAATTGTCAAGACAATTTCCTGGCATGGCTTCAAGGCCCTTGTCCAATCAAGGGTACCATACAAGGGTATACAAACGTTGCCACAGATGCTAGCACTGTACTTTCCACTCGTTCCCTCTGTGTCTCCTTCTCTCTTCTTAAACCTCTCATCTTGAAACCGTAATCTTTACAACTATTTATATGTAAACCCGGACTGTGAATATTATCGTCTTAAAATATAGAATAATTGATTTATAAATTTACTGTACTAGCGCAACTGGCAGGTGGCATACTCCACTTGCATTCTTTTTTTATAGAAGACCTCATAATTAATTAATTTATCTTATTTTTATAAATTTCTTTATTTATATAAGTACTTATATCTTATTTTTTTATTTTTCGTTAGGTACCTAATTTATTTAGTGTATTTACACTTTTTGACTGCTTTTTATAATTTTAGTAAGTGTTTTATGTACAATATCAATAATAATAGTGATGATGACAACTTCCAAACAGCAAGTAGCTCAGATGACAGCTATGTAAGTATACCCTCCCTGGCTGATAGTCTAAAGTCACAGTTTTCTGATGTTCCCAGGCACTTTAATGTCGTTCATATCAACGCCCAAAGTATTTCGGCTCATTTTTCAGAGATGCTGACCGCTTTTGACTGTAAGAATATTCATGCTATCCTTGTTTCCGAGTCATGGCTAAGACCTCAAGTTCCTCCCGTCAAGTGTATCCTTCCTGGGTTTCAGCTTATAAGAAACGATCGTTCGGATCGTGGGGGAGGCGGTGTTGCTATATACCTTAGATCATACATACTATATACGGTTATGAGCATGTCACAGCAGCCGCCTCCGTCAAATGCTGGTGAGCATTTGTTTCTTGAAGTTGAGCTTAATCACTCCAAACTCCTTCTCGGCGTCTACTACTGTCCTTCATCCGACATTAACTATTTTTCCTCCTTCGAAACACTTTTGTTAAATCTCCTTCCTTCTTACAGTCACAGCATTATCATGGGGGACTTTAACACTTGTCTACTTAAATTTGATAACCGTTCTTCCAATCTTACATCTATAATTAAATCCTGTAATTTAGCTATTCTTCCATCTAATACCACTCACCATTCTCCAGGACGTAGGCCCTCACTTCTTGACCTTATCATCGTTTCGCACATAGATCGCGTTGCCAAGCATGGGCAATACCCCGCCGATGAGTTTTCTTATCATGATTTGCTATTCCTGTCATTTAAAATCCGTCCTCCTAAAGCCAAACCTAAGGTTCTTATGCAGCGTAACTTCTGTGGTGTTAACCCAGATGAACTACGCAAAGACGCTAGCAACATCGACTGGACCTCATTGATGATTTCCGAGTCAGTCGACGAGCAGGTTGACATGTTTACCTCGCAATTGATTAATCTGTTTGATAAACATGCCCCTGTGCGGAAGGTGAAAATGAAGCATCCGCCGTCACCGTGGCTTACGGACGACATTAAATCGGTAATTTCTAGGAAGGCTGCGGCGAAGTACCGATACAAAATTAAACCCAACGAGATCAATTTAGAAAAATATGTAGCCGCAAGAAATCTCTGCAGTAAGGTGTGTAGGAATGCACAACGCCGGTATGTTCATAGCACAGTTCAAAATGGTGATTCCTCAAAAGTGTGGAAGTTTCTAAGAAGTTTTGGAGTTGGGAAATCTCGCCATCATGCCCTTCCCAAGGATATAAATGTCAACGCTCTTAACCAGCATTTCACTGCCTTATCCTATTTTAATGGAACAACTAAGGCGCAGACCTTACATTATCTTTCATCACTCCCAACTCCTAACCATTCTCAATTTGTCTTTGATCTATTTACAGCTTGTGATGTTAAGAAGAGTATTATAGCAATCACATCCAAAGCAGTCGGCAGTGACGGTATTAGCCGGAATATGATCCTTCCCATCCTCGATGAGATCCTTCCAATCATTTGTTTTATTCTTAACTCCTCGCTTACAAATGCTACCTTCCCATCATCGTGGAAAGATGCACTTATTACTCCCCTCCCAAAAAAATCAAACCCATCCTTACTAACCGATTATCGTCCTATATCCATACTTCCTTTCCTTTCCAAAGTCCTCGAACGGCTCGTTAATGCCCAGCTAAGTTCATTTATCCGCAAAAACAATCTCCTCAACCCTCTCCAATCCGGTTTTCGCTCTGGTCATAGTACGGTCACTGCCTTGATTAACATTACGGATGACATTAGGTCTGGAATGGAGAGTGGTAAGTTAACAATACTCTGTCTCTTAGACTTCAGCAACGCCTTTAACACGGTGGATTTTGATGTCTTGCTTTCGATATTTCGCTCTCTTAACATATCTCCAACTGTAATAGATTGGTTTCGTAGTTACTTGTGCGGCCGCCGACAGCGGGTATGCATTGAGGACACTGGGTCCAACTGGTGTAGTACTAGCGTCGGTGTGCCCCAAGGCGGCGTTCTCTCTCCTTTACTCTTCGCGGTTTTTATCAATTCTATCTCTAATCAGCTTCGTTCTTCCTACCACCTCTATGCAGACGATCTACAGATTTATACGCAGGCTCCTTTGGAAAACTTATCGGATGCGGTGGACGTGATCAACGAAGATCTGTCACGGATAGTCTCCTGGAGTAATTGAAGATTCCTGAAGGATTCAGAGTGAATCCGTTGAAGACTCAGGTGATTATAGTTGGCAGCAGTAGAACCGTTTCAAAAATGGACACGACGCAGATCCCACCGGTGGTATTTGATGGCGTCACTTTACCTTTGAGTGAGAGGGTCAAGAATTTGGGGGTAACTATTGATCATACACTGTCTTGGGACCCACAATTGCAGGAGGTGAGCAGGAAACTGTTTGCTTCCGCAGGGTCGCTTAGGAAACTACAAAATCTACTTCCTATTTCCACAAAGGTTGCCCTCTCAAAGTCATTACTTCTCCCTATCCTTGATTATGCAGATTCCAGCTATCTAGATCTTGCCGAGAACCAACTAGATAAACTTGAGCGTCTTCAGAATGTTTGCTTAAGATTCATATTTGGTTTGCGCAAATATGATCATGTTTCACAGTTTCGATCTCAGCTCAAGTGGTTGCCCATTCGATCTCGCCGAAATACGCACGTTCTCTCCCTTCTATACAATATATGGTTCAATCCTTCCACTCCTACCTACTTAAAGACTCGGTTCGAGTTTCTACATGACACGCATGATAGGTGCTTGAGATCATCGAAAAACCTACGGTTGAGAATGCCTCAGCACTCCACAAGCTTCTTCGATAACTCTTTCACGGTTACAGCTATTCGATTGTGGAATAGGTTACCTGTGGAGATAAGGCGAGCCGAGACATTACATAAATTTAAAACAATGGTTAGGGAACACTATTTAGCATTGGAACACTTATGAGCTGCAACATTGGTATGCACAAACATTACTCCTCTGTTTATCTATAAATATTATGTATTATATATGTAAGTATGTATGTATGTATGTATGTATGTATGTATGTATGTATGTATGTATGTGTGTATGTATTTAGATTGTAATTTTATTTACCTACTGCCACTACTACCTTTTCTTCCTACAAGGATCTTTCCATCCAAAGGTTGCCTGGTAGAAATTGCTTTAAGCAATAAGGCCGCCCATTGTATTGCTCTTAGACTTAATAAGCTCAATGTACATATTAATTAATACCTACTGTATTGGCGTACAATAAAGTATAAATAAATAAATAAATAAATAAACATAGCATAGGTCACCACGCAACCGATGTGCAACGAACTTCAGAGCAAAAACCAGGCTTATGAGCGAGTAGATTTTGCTATAACAACCTACTAAGTGTTGTGGTATGCTAGCGAAAATATCCATAGGTGTGAAAGAGAAAATGCAAGCCCGATTATAACGGGCATGCATTGCGTCTACTTACAACTTGTGCGAGCGAGATGGCATCCGCGCGTACAGAGTACCAGTCAGTACAGTAACACAACACATAAATAGAGGAACGTTTCGTCGGTAGGTAATTGACCCTAAGCGCGCGAAATTTAATTTTGAAATAATCGTTGGACGCATTCGACATTTTTTAGGGTCATTATTAATATTACAATACACAATATTATTTTAGGGTCAATGGTACAATATTATTATGGGAATTCCGGGCTTATGGGAATGTATGGACCATTCGCCACTGTCCGATTGCCCTTTGGGTACCCTTTGGAACCCTAAAAATCTATCAAATTGCCCGCAAACTGTACTAGCAAATAAGATTTACTAGCATTCCAGTTAATGTATCTAGTTATGGTTAAAAGTGATTCTGTTAGAGTGGGCTTGCATTAGTAATCAAACTCACATCGCCAAAACACCCAAGCCATCACCTTAACTAGGCTACAGATTCTTCCAATTTAATAGTTATGTTGAAATAGAGAAGGGAAACTGTTATATCAGCTTATTAAGACGAAAGTTAACGCTGAAGCGTTTGAGTTCGCTAAAGACAATAACTTAACATATTTGGTTGCGAGGCGCGCATAGTTCTGTGAGACTTATTGGATTCCGCCGAGTGACTGGTATGTCACCGTGAACCGCATAAAGTTAATTTCAAGTAACTGTTATTTAGGAAACCCTACGTATACCCTACCCTAGCGTACCTTACCCTACCGTACCGTACCCTACCCTACCGTATACCTATAGGAAAACTGTGGTTTTCCAAATACCTTTGAAAAGACCTCATCATACTTCGTAGTTCCGCTTGAGATATTATATTTCCGTCATATACCTCGGTAGGTACTTGTTTAGTTCCTAATACCCACACAACCGAACACAATATTTTTATCCCCTAAGGGGTTGACAGAGGCAATTTTTGCGCGTATTATCTTTTTGGACATTAAATATTCTTTGGATATTCTCACTCAATGGTTTCTAACCCAAACTAAGCTATAAGCTTGTGCTTTGAGATCAAGAAAACTGATAACATAACTTTATGTATTTCTAAATATGTACATAATATACATAAAAAATACTGAAACTCTGAAATAAACATTAGAGAATTACACAAATATTTCATTCGACCCGGGAATCGAACACGAGACTCCGGAGTCGAAAGCCGTTGCACTACCGACCACGCCACCGAAGCAGTCAAAACTTTGTCGGTCCCATGTAATAGGAGAAGAACCTATTGCCAAATTTGGGAATTTTGGAGTAAATTGCCGGAACCTCGTCCATCTGTCTGACAGGTACACTGTAGGTACACTGGTAGGCGAGGATGACTTAGATTCCAGAAATGTTGATAGGTCAGACCTTACAAGCTTGTCTATATTAGTAACGGACGCCCGCGGCTTCCCCCGCTTGACAAATTATATAGGTACACAAAAACCTTCCTCTAAAACCCGCATTAAAATCCGTTCCATAGTTTTAAAGATGTAAGCATACAAACGTATGTAGTGAAGTGATAGTGATATTGATAGTGATAGTGATAGTGATAGTGATAGTGATAGTAATAGTGATAGTGATAGCGATAGTGATAGTGATGATGTACAATGATAATGATCTCAATCTCCTGTAATACATGCTCTCTACATGTCCGACCCATTGAAGCATCCCTCGATACATCAACACACAGTACACAGTTCCATGCTGTCATATCTGGAACTATTGCAACAAACATAATAAAGATTAAATTTAGCCTGAACCTTAAGTAGCCTATCCACTTTCCTCGCCATTAACCGTTATGTTCAAACGCTTTCAAATTAAAATGACTCTTGGAAAAATGTCTTCATCGCGGCATTAGCATACAGTAATTAGATTCAAACTGATTACGATGAATGTCCAAGAATTTTCTGGAATTATTTGAATTGCCACCGTAAAATTAGACATGTTTTTTAGAGAAGCGAATATTTGATTAACCCAAAATGCTTACAAGTTTAGCAGAGATGAAACTGCACTTTTCGTTTTACTTATTAATTTTATGATTCAGTCCTTATAAATTACTTTTTAACTGACTTTCAAAACAGGAGGAGGTTTTAAATTCGACTGTATTTTTTTTAAATGTTTGTTACCTTGTCTTTTTTTTTTTTTTTTTTTTTTTAGTTCCGCGACCAAGGCCGCGGCCGCTTTAACGTCCGTTGCCGGGCGTCTCTGGTTACAAGCAGAACGTATTTCCAGTGGCGCCCGGCGGACTTTGACCACCTCTGTGGTCTCTGCGGGGGTTGGGTCGGGATGAGAATCCCGCGTCGTTGGGGTAGGGTTTTATCCCGCGTCAGTGAGTGAATCTGGTTGCGTGCTATGGGGCAAAGGCCCCGCAGCACGCAACCCTTCTAGCCTGCTTCTGTAAGGACGACGGGTGGCGATCCCGCCGTCCTCAGGCCCCGATCATGGAGGTCGATGGTCTTGGGCGTAGATGAGTCTGCGGCGCCCTCGCCGCTGACTACGGAACTCGGCGGGGAGGGTACGCTCCCTCTCCCTCTCGGCCGCCTCCTTCGCGAGCACGACTTGATCGCAGAAGGACACGGCCGCGTTCCACCTACTCCCGCTGGAGACCATGGCTTGAAGTATGGTCTCCAGCGAGAGGGTATCCACGCCCAGACCCACTACGAGGTCCCGGCGCTGACTCGCCCACGCTGAGCACTCCACCAACGTGTGGAGTGCGGTGTCGTCGTCGGAAACCTCGCAGTGTTGACACCGGGGTGTGACCTCACGATGGATGCGAAACAGATAGCCACCGAAGCATCCATGCCCGGTAACGATCTGCGTCGCACGATACGTGAGGTCACCATGCTGCCTCTGCAGCCAATCGTCCATGATCGGTCTCACCGCCGCGATGATGGTGGCACCCCACTTGGGTTGCTCCAGTCGCTCCCGCCATGACTCCATGAGATCCTGTCGGAGTTGGGACCGCCGGTCATCGATTTCTCGAGACGCAGGCCTGTGGTCCCGCTCCAGCGCCTCCTTGCGCCATTGGAACAATGACGCAAGGGCTCTCGCTTCCAGGTCCCATGGAGGGGTCCCGGCTAGGAGACATGCAGCCTCTCCGGAGATCGTGCGGTAGCCCCTTGTTACCTTGTCTGTTATTGGATGAACCGATTTTTCTTTTTTTTTAATTGTAAGCTACTGCTTCCTGAGTGGTCCCATTTAAATTTGGTCCCATTCCGACAATTATTTGGTCCCATTCTGGTAATTTGAAATCGATTTTTGTGTCAATATTTAACGTGTTTTTTCAATGTTACATTTGACCAACAACACAGTTAAGTCTACTTTAATATACGTCTTCATATCTTATTGCAATTATGATTCTTGTTATACCTTGATGAGGTATAATTTAATTTGACAGTCACAACACGGAATGCTTTTAACCCATGACTTACTTCTAGTTTCAAATTCGTCGTAATACAAAGTAATGAGACAGGTACTGGTGAGACAGGTTCATGCTATTTTCAGCTGACTTCTCGACATAGGGGACAAACAACACACCTAAAAAAGATAGGTAGTATAAGACGTGCCCCAAATAACTCGAGGTCAGCAGATAACTTACTGTTTTAGACACGTTCCTGAAAAAATTCACATGGTCTCTATAATTTTGAAGTTTTATAAGGTTCGATCAGGTTAGGAAAATAAATATTAGAATATGAACACATAGTTATTATAGTGTTAGGAGGTAGTTTCGCACGCGGTATACCCCCCTCCGTTCCTATAAAAACGTAGCGTCGGGAATAGATCGGACAGTCGTTATCCAACTCTCGTAGCGAAAACATGTCTTAAGTAATTGCAGTCTGTTGTTGATTCCTAATAATAGTTTTAAACTGCAAAGCAGTGTGTGTGATGAAAACTAGATAATTGATACCTACTTACTACCTAGTTTGCCGCCAGGCGTCTCTGGAAATACATTCTGCGTGTGAACCAGAGACGCCCGGCAACGGACTCTAACTTCAAAACAAATATAAAGGTAGATTATGCCAATAATGAGTCTGTTCATAATCATAACATAGTATAAAACTCAGTCGGTTTCGTTATTGTGAAAACCGCATCAAAATTCATTGAGTAATTTTAAAGATCTAAGCATACATCCGTATGTATGATTAGATCTTTAAAACTACGCAACGGATTTTAATGCGATTTTCACCAATAGTTTTCGAGGAAAGCGGGCTTCCGCTAGTTATGTAAAAAGTATATTAAATAAAGGATCTTTTGCTGTTGCGACATGTATTAAAAAACCTAAAACAGCATATTACATACATACAATTACACCTTTTTCCCATTGGAGAGAGAGACTATGGAATTCCACCAAAAACAGCATAAATATTGTAAAATATAAGTATACATCTTGAGATGTTGACAGGTTTACTGTCTACATCTTGAGATGTTGACAGGCTTACTGTCAACATCTCAATGTCCAAAGTCATCCACAACAGCAGGCGATACACCTGCTGAGGCACGGTTGATGATCACATGAACATACATGACGTAACGCTTAGAACCAGCAAATGGCGAATGCAGACCTCTGTTTACTAGTTAATAAGAACATGATTTCGTGTTCAATTCTAAAATATATACATAATAATTTTTCATCAGTAAAAGCTTTATCAGCCGACGCCTTTTAATTTCTTAAACTCGCTATCGATCCAAAGGTTGTCAGGAAGAGATTGCTTTTAGCGATAAAGCTGCCATTTGTACTCTTCTTACGTGATATCTCCTTTTGTGTGTTCTCCATGTTGTGTATAATAAAGTATATTTGAATTGAATTAAATTGAAAAAAGTAAAAACTGTATTTAAATGATGGTCTATACAGCGTGAAAGAACCACCGTTAAAATAAATTGGACTCAGTTTCGATAACAAAACAGCCTGGAAGTACGTAAGCGTTGAAAAAAAAACACATTTTTTTTATTAAATTCTTTAAAATTAATGTAGATTTTTTTTAAATTCCGCGGCACGGGGCCGCTGCAGCCTACGTCTATTACCGAGCGCCTCTGAATAACAATAGGAAGATTTTTTAAGGCAGTGAGCTGTCACGAGTCCTCATTTGATGTTTAGAGACTACATAAATTTTAAGATCTTTGTAAAAAAAATGTGTTGGTTTTTCAAAGTAAGACTTCCAGACATCTGTTATCGAAACTGAGTCCAATTTTTTTTTTGAAAACGATGGTACTTTCACTGTGTATAATATATACCTATATAAACAATAGTTAACGGTAATTCCGTATCGTGACTAGCGCCCATTATATTGGATACAAACTATTTCCGTTCAGTTATCTGTCCGTGCTAATAGTATATGAATTAAAATTAGAGTACAATTTTTATTATACTAATGTTTTTTTAATATTTTATTGTACACACTTAGCATATATCCTGGAAGGATCTTTGTAATCATTTCTCTTTGATCAGGCAGATTCTATTTAGTGGAATGTAACATCTGTCCTCGCTGTTGAAGTTTTGCTTTGAATTACCTTATGGCTATAGATTTTCTATAGGCTTGCCCCTATTACATGGAATCATCAAAACTATATAACAAACTGTGGGAGGGTAATGTACCTCTGCTTACCCCTTCGGGGATATAGGTGTCATTGTAATGAATGGATATAATGAGAATATAATAGGTATACCGCAGCCGGAGCCTCTGAACTAGTATGTAACAATTGTTATAATATTTTCAATTTATTTGATATCTGTTCAAAGCTATACAAGAACAAAGGAACTATCAAAGAAAGTACTATATCTATATAAAACTAAAGACTTTACTTTGAATATAAGCCGTAATAAGGTTACTTTGTTCTATATAACCTCTATGACTTAGTAAGTTTGACCCTTAATATTATATTTCCTTTTCACCTTGTCCATTATATTAGACAATAGAGGTTTACAAATTGTTGCGTGTATTAAAAAACAAACAAATGAACATCTAATGAAAAGGTGAACTATTCATGCAATAAATTAGGTACCTACTTTTTTTTTTTTTTTTTAGTTCCGCGGTCAAGGCCGCGGCCGCTCTAACGTCCGTTGCCGGGCGTTAGGTACCTACTTACATAGTGTTCATTGACTTTACTGAAAGTAAGTACGTTATCACACTTATCACATTGTCAGATTCGATATTGAATTTATTTTTCTACATATAAGTCCGAGACGACCAGGAGTTTAATTGGCCGGGCCATAGCTGCTGGCACTTAAGATTTTGTTGCCTTTCATCAATATTTCATCGTAAGGTTTCAAATTTTGTTTCTATATAATAAAGCTTCTTATTTTGGATATAACCCACTTTCTAGAGTGACCGATGACGGCAATAGGCACCACGGCATACGGACCCACGTAATAGGGGCAACCCCTATTACGTGGGACTAAAAATACTGACAAATTGTGGGTGTGTAATGCACCTCTGCCTATCTTTCGGGGATATAGGCGTGATATGTGTGTGTATTATTATCCGTCCTTACGGCTTGTTCACAATAAAGCAATGCGACGTCGCATCGCTGAAATCTACGAACGCATCGCAAGAACTTGTGATTTGATTTGCATTGTTCATTCCTTTTCAAACTGAAGGGAAACTTAATCGCGCGAATTCGCACCATAGCTTTTTTTTTCCGGACTATGGGGCCTAAGTGGGTGTGAGTAAATAAAATGTTCTAAATATGTCGGCTCCGATAACCGCTATCGGGCTAGATAATATGAAAGACAGGTAAATAATATTTCATACATTTTACTTAGATATCCCGATTTCGCGTAGGCGCCCATAGCCGATATCGGGTCGAACAATGTGAAAACGGTCCTATTTGAAGTGATTTTCAAACTCAGAGAAAAGACTGGGTGTGTTTACAAATAGCTAAAACTAATGTTTATAAACACGAAAGTTTGTTTGGATGGGTGTTTGTAACTCTTTCACGCAAAAACTACTAAACCGATTTTAATAAAACTTTACAATAATATAGCTCATAAACTAGAATATCGCATAGGTTACTTTTTATTCATGTAATGTGTTCCCATGGGATGTGGGTTCCCAGGCTGCTCTATTGGGAATAAATAAATGGGACATGACAAGTTGCGTTCAAAGGGGCATCGTCAATACAAATGTTTGACGTCACAAGCTGTGTTTTGATAAATTGAGTGTTACTCGATTTATTTTGTTGTACATTTTGCAAATGTTATTATAGGTATTTATTATTTTTGGATAAAAAAATATGGTTTATAATTTTATTGTGCTGTCGCTAAACCTTCTTCTCTTCTTCTTCTTTTTTAAAAAATATGGCTTTATCGATATTCATCGATGATTTCGCCAATGTCAAGGTAATGCTTGACTAGTTGATAGTCCCAGAAGAACTAGTTATTCCTAAATAACTCCAGGTGCAGGACAAGAAACATTGTTCGGTATGTGAGTGTCTGGAAACCCGATTTTTGCGGAGCGCCAGAGGTAACCTAAAAAGCCACCTGCCACGCGCTCATCAAAAATCGAACTTCTCGCTAAACCTTAAATACAAATTAAATTTCTGTCAGTGCAAAATAAGTAAAACTACCTACTTACATAGTACATAGAGTTTTTAACCGATTTCAAGAAAGGAGGACGTTCTCAAAATTCGACTGTATTTTTTTTCTTTTATTTCATATCTTTCAACTGCGTGAACTAATTTTGAATTATTTTATTAATTGAAAGCTACTGCTCCCATGTGGTCCCATTTCAATTTGGTCCCAGCTAGCTTCTTAATTATTTTATTTAAATATAAATAAATCAACTTTCGTTTATCTAAATAAAACTAGAGAACGGCTTGACCGATTTGGCTGGTCGAGATCTTGAAATATTCATAAAATCTTTGGAAAGGTTTAAAAGTAAAATTAAGCCGGCACGAAGTTCGCTGGGACAGCTAGCTTTTTATTTATACAGAAGTAGTAGTTGAATGTGTAAAAAATTTAAAACAATTTTAAAATACGGTAACTGTTTGTTGGGTGTGCCAGTAAATAATGTGTTACTGCTATAGTAACGCTTAACGACCCTTATAATGGCGTCGCGGTGGCGAAGTGGTCGAATAAATTAATATCAAAAAGTACGCGAATGATAATTTACGAGTATATGCTGTTGGGGGTTGTTTATTTCGTGCATACTTGTTTATTTGCTATTTATGTATGTAACTGCTTCGATAGCGTGGTTGGTAGTGCATTGGCTATCGACTCCGGAGTATCGGGTTCAAATATTTGTGTGATCCACAAATGTTTCTTTCGGAGTTTGGGTATATTTAGTATGTACATATTTTATAAAATAATATATATTAAAAATATAACATATTTGAAAACATGTCGCGCGCCAAAGGTTGCCTAGTTGATCACTGTGTACATATTATAGACATAACACAACACACAAACAAAATCAAAACGCAGTACGCGTCTAGAGTACGCGTAGTACGCTTAATCGCACTCATTTGTAGCCGACGTGTCGCTAATACCACACGAACACGCACTACGTTATTTCACTCATTACACATTAACTCACTGCGTCCACTAAGCTCCATGTGTACGTTTGCAATTAATCGTATACGATTACAGCACAAATTTGACCGTTTCTGTTGGTATATAATGTGTCAATGTTGGTTTTATGTATCTACTATATATTTAGTATATACATACAACATTCAATTGTCATGTCACGTCTGTATAACATACAGACATGACATGACATGACAGACAACTTAAGTAAGACTAAGGCTGGTTTTAGTGTCACACGGACCGTCAGTACGGACCGCTCCGCATAGACCGATCTGTATTAAGCTTAAGGAGCGTTTTAGAGTAATGCGGACGGGTCCGTACGGACGGCCGTCCGCGTGGATCGCTGCTCGCGCGCCTCTGCCTGTATTGAACGTTTTTGTATCGTGCGGAGCGCACGCGTCGACGCAGTACAGTCATGGCGAGTCGTGAATATCACAACGTTGACACAAGTCAAGTCATCGATGAAGTGCGTTTGAGGAAATGCTTATGGGATGCCTCTGACCCACACTACAAAAACAAAGACGCGAGAAATAAAGCTTGGGAGGACGTCGCTGACATTGCAACGCTGCAACAGACTAGTTTTTTTGTTGTCTTTGACAGTAGTTCGTCAAAACTTCTGGTCGACATACGAAAGTAGTTGAAGAACTTTGTTTCGTCAGCCCTCAAATTGCCGTATAATGTGACGAATTCTCCCGCAACGGCTCTCTGCTCTATTAAAGGGTGAACATGTAGTCTCCTTCTTCGCATCAATTTTTTGTTTTCTTGTGTAATATAGGGCTATAACTAATAATACCCGCCACATTGGATTGGCTTGACCGTCAAGCTGTAATCCTCATCTCTGGTGCAAGCAAACGGTAAAGCCTATCGAATTGGTTTAGGTTCAAAAAATAGTCATGAAATATTCGTAACGACATGCCAAATCTCAGAAATAGTGCTTCAAAGGTTCCAGAGATATAAAGGTAACCTGATGAGGATTATGGCTTGAACATTTGAAAACAACAACTTTCTCCGGAACGCCTGCGATTTTCGGTTTAAAGTTTATGCCAAAAAATAGTCGTGAAATAGTCGTATGAACGACTATAAATTTGAGCTGTTTTAATTTGAAAAAAAAAAGTTTTTGTTTGCCCTACATTTGTATGGAGTACAGTCGTGTACAAAATTGAGAACTTCATATGATATTATTGTGAAACATTTATAATTTGTATCCTTATTTATTACAATTGAAAGCTTGCAAATACGTACATAACTTGTATAAATCTCATGTGTTTCCTGTCCGTTGAGGTTACTACCCTTATTTTTGATTTAACTTCATCATAAGAAGTAGATTTTTTAATAGCTCTAATGCAATTGATATAAAAGTTTGCAACTCTTTTTTTTAAAATATCGATTGGTGCTGGAACAACTGTGATTATTATGATTAAAACTTTTTTGTAGTAGTAAGTTTTTAAGACAATGATAAGATATTCTGATTGTTTACACTTTAATAGGTACTTAATTTAGTTACTAATACTAGTTTAATACTAATTTAGGTAAAGGTACTAAGGGTTAAGTTATGTGTCTGGGAGCGGTTAGAAATAGTTAGGAGGGATGTGGATACCTTACTCAATGAACAGACTGATTTTCATACGTCGCTTAATTTGTTCAAAGAATCAAAGAATCAATTTCATTTATTCAGTTTAGGCACATAAAGAGCACATATGAATGTCAAAATTTTACAATTTTGTCAAGTAATCTTATAAAAATACTAAATTAAGTAAGTAAATAAATAACCATTAGAAAATGATTCGTTCGTGAATGGACAGCCACAGTAGTTGTTTGTTGGTTTGTGTTGTTACACTATGTTTTCTGTGTAACAAGAGCAGATCTTTTGTCTTTTAAATACCTGTTTTGAATTTGTTAGCATAACTTAATATTTCTACCCCCGTTGTTTTCGACACATCCTACATCGCGCTAGCGATATTTACACATTCATACTTAAAAGCAAATATGTTCTGTCTTCATATTTTGCTGTTCTGTCTGAGACAGTCTTGAGAATGCCTCGTTTAGAGGTGAAAATAATGCAATTATTTTAAAAAGTTTGAACATCATACTTACCATTACTTTATATATATAAGTATTTTCACAACCTTAGTTTGAGACTGGGTAGATGGCATTGTGTAAAATATCTCAAAAGTCTGTCTCAAAAGGATTTTCTGCCAACGATTTCCAGCCTATTAACAGCTAATACAATAGCCTCATTGAGACTCTTCCAGAACATAAGCAGGACCCATTATAAAGCTTTTGTTCCACAAGTGTCGACTCAATTAAGAGCATTATATATTTAAAGTAATTGGTACTGTATTAAAATTAATAGTCAAACACATTGTTTATCTATCCATAATCCCACCTATAGCCTGTAGGGGCTAAACTATAGTATATTACACACCAATATTTTATCCGTAATGGTAAAGTACTTACCCGGTACTTGTCGGTAATCAAGAAGGCACTATCACCATTTAACGTGGCAACGCAACCAGCATTCTGGAAAACTTCTCAGGCAATAACATGGAGGAATTTTTACGTGATTTTTGTAAAAATGTATATTGTAATCTCTATTGTAAATAAACTGTATTTGTTGTTCACCATTCTATAATCCCAACCTACTATTCAACCTACTATTCTATTTAGAAAGTGATATGTAGTGTTTAGTGTGAAAGTGAATACCACTGATGCCATATATTGGGCGAAACTGGTCAGCAGTTTAAATAATAAAGAAAATTGTGGAATGTACAAGTGAGTTCAAAATGTATTATTATAAGTTCCACCATGTGCCAGCAATCGAAAGCATAAATAATACTATACAACCGCCGCAGGACCCATGATACCTACATCCTCTTATCCGAGCAGGGGCATTATCCGGGCAGGGGCATCAGTATTCCACACATTAAAAAAAGAAGACCCGCATCATGAGTTGTCCCTGTTTTCCTCGAATCGAGTTTACAAGTGTAACAGGAATATTTTATTACCCCTGTAATGGGGCTTATAATCGCTTTAAAAGTTTTTAATGATAGCCCAGTCGTTTGTTGTAGACGTCGGTCGGTATTAAGGAGCGAATACCCCGGGGCTAAGTGTAAAAAGTTTTTCGAATCAACCGTATAACGAGATTCTCCACGTTTTCTTGAGTTCTCTAGATTATTGTTCAGCCGAATTACAATTTTTGTTGTAATTAAACGTTATTATCTTATGACGAACTAAAGTCACTTGTACTCGTACTATCACTGTAAATACTTTCTGCGTGCGTACCAGAGACGCCCGACAACGGACGTGGTTGCGGCCGAAAAAAAAATGCCAATATTTACAATTTATTATATACTAGCGGACGCCTGCAGCTTCGCCCGTCTGAATTAGTTTTATGGTTCTCAATTTCAGTGCAACCACATTCCCTTAACACATTATACAGATATTAAATCTTTACTTTAGATCTATCTATCCTTTAGTGAAAAAAGTATGAAAGCAGTGCAGTAGTTTTTGAGTTCATCGCGAACAGACTGACTGGCGGAGGACTTAGTTTAATAATATTTACTGAAGATTGTCTCTTTGGGGCGTTTGTCCTGTTAACTACGAGTATCATGATATCGAAAATATTTGAACGAATTTTATTTAACCTAAAACTTTTCAACTACGAGGTATTATCGTTTCGAAAAAAATAAAACATTTAGTTTTGCACAAAGAATGACACAATAAAATAAATAAATGGTACACAATTCTGCACAAAGCCAAACAGAGACAAATACAAAACAAATAACAGGAAAAAAGTTAAAAACAAAATGAAAAAAATACAATAAAACTAGGAAAAATGAACAAAAATATTAGTGGCATTTTGGCAAATATACTATGTACGTATGTGTATACCTTTTTCAAGATATCTCATAAATACTGTAAATTCTGCCTGGTAACCTAATATTAGGGTCAAATTTTCATTGACAATAACAATTTGTAATAAAAGGATCAGATAGGTGAGGTCATAAGGTTTATGTGGCCTTACTTCAAATTAACTCTCGCCCTAATTGACTTAACCTGAGCGAACGTGTAAATTGAGAATATAATGACCTTGAGAGGCTTCTGGAAACCACTTAATTGATCTAAGTATTTTGGAGTTAAACGAACAATACTTGTGTAGCTACATAAGGATATAGGTATTTATCTTTTTGTAATTTCCAATTTAAAGCTTATCACTAAATGCAAAGGTGTGCTAAGGAACTCTATCGCAGAATTCATTCAAAGAATTCAAAAACAGTCAGTCTCACCTGCAAGCCTGCTGAAAAACGGACGTGACTCTGGCCAATATACCCATCATCATTATTTCAGCCCATTTGAGGCCCAATACTGGGTATAGGGCTCCCCCAAAGAGGGGGGAATTCAGCCAACGGGTATATGTAGCCTGGCGGACGGGTTGGTATAGGGTTATGTGTCGAGTTTTCCTTCTCGTAAATATATTCAGTCCTCGGTAATAGGCTCGTCACCTATTACGTGGGGGTTAGCAAAGTGTCTAACTAACTATCTGTGTCTAATTTGATACTGTTAGAAAAGAGTGGCTGTGAATTTTATTGCCAGGTTCTTTCTCTCAGGGTCTACCTATTATTTTGCGAATCTGGCAGTAAATGTAAGTTTAGAAGCGATTTAGACTTTAATTGTAACCTTCACAACTGACTGACTTTCAAAAGTGTTACCTTGTAACCCACTTGAAGAAACATATTTTTTATTTTCATTTTCATTTTTCAACTAAATGCTTATTATTATCAAAGTATACACGGTCCTACAATTTTTATCTTTCTGTTTATTCCTGGGAATCTTTGAAACCGCTCAATCGATTTTAACGGGACTTTCACTGAACATAAGCTATGTTATAAAGATTAACTGAGGCTACTTTTTATCCCGGGAATATGTTTCCAGGGGAATTTGGAAACCTTGTGCATCAGCTAATATATTTTATAAACTTATTAATTTCTTTATAAAAACACGTCAAACATTGACACAAAAACCGATATTCAATTACCGGAATGGGACCAAATAATTGTCTCAATGGGACCAAATTGAAATGGGACCACACGGGAAGCAGTAGTTCACCCAGTCGAAAGATATGAGGTAACCAACATATAAAAACACAATCGAATTGAGAACCAACCCCCCCCCCCCCCCCCTTTTTTGAAGACCTTTCAAAATTAAAGGTTACACTGGCGGCCTTTATACCATTATGTAACTAGTTAGTATACACATTCGTTCCGGGTAAAGGTAAACCCTATTTAGTATTTAAACAGCCATTTCGTGGCTCGCCCTAATTGCAAGCAAACTTGTTGGAAATAATTCAGTTTTTAATTATAATACTGGATAGGAAATGTTTGCTTCTGGGAAATTTGTTTGGACTCTCTGTAAATGTCATTTTAAGTTGTGTTTTTAACTGACTACCTGATCACCGCGGCTCCGCTCGTCTGGGAACACATAACCGGGATAAACCTGTAGTCTATTTGACTAAGAGTTCAGTAGTTATCTAACAAACAATCAAATCTTTCCTCTTTATTATATTAATATTTTTTTTTAATTCCGCGAGATCGCGGCCTCTCTAACGTCCATTGCCACGGGCGTCTCTGGTACACGCCAGAAGGTATTTCCGGTGGCGCCCGGCGGACTCTGGCCACCTGCCTGCCCTCGTCGGAGGTTTGGTTGGAATGAGAATCCCGCGCCGTTGGGGTTGGGTTTTATCCCGCGTCGGTGAGTGAATCTGGTGGGGCTGAGGCCCTTGCTGCATCAAAATAAGTTTTAAGACTTTTATGCTGCGTGAAAAGTGATTGTACATTTAAACACTGAAAAACAGGAGCCAAATTTTATGATCAACTTAGAATCGATGATATCTACGTAAAAAAATTGTTTTTTTTTTTTTTTAAACTAAAACCTCAAAATGTTTTGTTCATTAAGGTCTTGTTATGCACAAGTACTATTTTTTAAGTTTATTATTTTAGTCCGCCAAAAAAAAACATGTATGCTTGAGTATTCTAACTTATCAAAAAAAAAATCGCCTCGGAACGAAAATACTAAAGGGTAACTGCTAAATGCAATGTAAACACCACACGTCGTCCGTTGTCCAATAAATAAGACTTTTTAACCGCACTTTAAATAGTTTTTTTTTTCAAAACACATCGTGTTAAAACATCGTTAACATAAGGTCTGCCCTTTGTATTCAACTCAAGATCTTATTTTTAAATTTTGGCTCTTGTCTTAAAAGTAACCCTGTGTACTCTAAGCTAAGCCCCGACTGTAGAGATTCTATTAAGTGGTCTATATTTTGGTATGAATTATAGAGTGGTTTAGAATATTCTATACTCTCTTTTCGTGAATAAACAGATCATTATGTATATTAAAGAATTTACCGACTCTTTAAACTCAGATGACTTATACAGTGACATTGAGTAATGACTTAGCTTTAGTTTCGTACCTGAACATAAGGCTCCAAGCACACGTGCGATGTTGTTGCGATTTAAGTCGACACAAACCTTATCGTTGCGTTTAACAACAACATGTATTGTGGTGAATGTGAATCATACTATGCGTTCATATAAACACTCCCAAAAACGCTGTTATTACTCGTTTGCCTCGCACATGGGAAAAGGTTTGAGAGTGTGGACATATTTCATATGTAGAAGGAGTTCTACCGCAGTCAAATTGTGAGGGTACTCGCCGGTGAACTAGTCTAGGTTGTTATATTATTGACTGTGTTGTGTTCTTTTGATATTTTATTTGACAATAGTTTAGTTGTTTTATTAATGTTTATAATGTTTAGTCCTCTCTATAATTAGCTTCTGTGTACTTGCCACAATATCTTGTACCATTATAAATAAGCCGTCGAGTTCTCTAACTAAATAAATAAATAAATAAAAATAGTGCACGACGTTGTTTTGTAGTTGTAGCTGCAGTGTTATTTTTCGCACGTGTTTTTCTTTTTTAAATGTTATGTAACCTCGCACATTTATCCGCGTCAAATCGTCGGAATCTAAAAAAAGATACTTCGAAATTCAAAATTTCTTTCGTTCGGTGCTTTGGGATCAGTATGCGTTCACCATTGACGTTCCCAGAGCACCAATGGAGATGTCGTACGTGTGATTTTTTTTTTTTTTTTTATATTTGGTTCGCCAAATTGACGCCGCCCGCCTGGTGGTAAGTCGTGACGACGTCTAGCGATTGTGGGCCACTCTCACAGCACACATTACTATTGAGAATGGCCCTCAACTTGACGACCTACTGATGTGCCTCTTCACGCTCCGCTTAAAGAACCCAGGATTATATGTGGGAGGAAACACGTGCACAGGCAGGGCGTTCCAGGCCACTATCGTTCGGCAGAGAAACGAACGTTCAAAACGTTCGGTTCTCGCGAACATGCTATCCACTGTGTGGGGGTGGCATCTCTGCCCGGCACGAGTCGTTCGGGATCGGAAGGAAGAGGGTGGGATCAGATTGAAGAGCTCTTCAGAACACTCGCCGTGGTAAATACGGTAGAATGCGGCCAAGGAAGCTATTGTTCGGCGCTGAACTAGCGGCTCAAGGCTTCCCGTTACCTCCGGACAATCTATAATACGGATAGCCCGTCGCTGCATAGCGTCGAGAGCGTCCAGCAGATACTTCGCGGAGCCGTCCCAGAGGTGAGAGCAGTATTCGACGCAGGGTCTAATCTGCGTCTTGTACAGCAGACACCTCTGGTCCGGTGTAAAGAATCTCTTTACCTTATTCAGTATTCCTAGTTTCCGCGAAGCTAGCCCTATACATCTTTCGATGTAGTTTTTATTATTGAGCTCTCGACGAACGTCTATGCCAAGGATATCAAGGTTGTCCTTCATTGGTAATAATGCATTCTGAAGAGAGGGTAGGGGAAGGAAAGGGGATTTCTTCGCAGTAAATGCACACGCCTGTGTTTTGCGGGCATTGAACTCGACCAGGTTCTCGGTACCCCATTGAGAGATACTGTCGAGGTTACGGTCGAGATCAGCCACGAGTCGTCGTCTCTCCTCCTCAATCTCAGATCGCCCCGCCGTCGGACGAACCGAGTAACTCACGTGCAGTGTGCTGTCATCTGCATAGCAATGAATGTTCCCGAGGGATAGCATATCATTGATATGCAGAAGAAAGAGAGTTGGTGATAGTACGGACCCCTGCGGTACCCCGGCATTCACTTGCAAGAAGCGAGAAGCCTGGCCATCGCAGAGGACCCGCACTCGGCGCTCGTTTAAAAAACTGGCAATCCAGCTGCACAGTTGAGGAGGTAGACCATATGCCGGAAGCTTGGAAAGGAGCGAAGCATGCCAGGCTTTGGCGATGTCCAGGCTAATAGCCAAGGACTCGCCGTGCCTTTCCATAGCCCCACCCCAGACATGCGTTACGAATGCCAGAAGATCACCCGTTGATCGCTTTGGCCTGAAGCCGTATTGTCGATCATTGATTAGCGAGTGATCCTCTAGGAATTGCATGAGCTGCTTATTTATAAGGAGCTCAAGCACCTTGCAAATGACTGAGGTGACAGCTATGGGTCGATAGTTGCCTGGATCGGACCGATCCCCTTTCTTGGGGATCGGTTGTACGTTAGCCTCCTTCCAGACCTCCGGCACGAGCCCTGAAGAGTATGACAGGCGGTACAGACGCGTTAATACTGGAGACAACTCAGCTGCACATTTTCGTAGCACCACCGCCGGAATGCCGTCAGGGCCACTGGCTTTCCGCGTGTCGAGTGACCGCAGTACTGCCCGTACATCACATTGCCTGATAACAATATCAGGCATTGTGTGGCCACAGTTGGCGATGGCGGGGGGCTGCAGGCCACGGTCGTCGACCCGGGAATTAGCCGCAAAGAGGTCTGCGAGCATATCCGCTTTCTCTTGGGCTTTGTGAGCCAGTGTTCCATCTGGGTAACGCAGTGGTGGCAGCGAGGGCTGACAAAAGTTAGATTGCACGGCTTTGGCCAGTTGCCAGAATCCACGGCTGCCCGTGGGATGGGAAGTGAGCTCCTGACCAAGCCGCGCGACGCGCTGGGCATCCGCTCTCTTAAAGGCCCTCTTACTCGACTTTGTGGCCCGGTTGTACGCTGCTTTGAGGTGGCCCACGTTTGGGTCGCGCACAGCCCGGGCCCTGATCCAGGCGCGATATGCCGACTGTTTTTGTCGAACAGCTTTGGCACAATCTCGCCCGAACCAGGGACGGGCTCTGCGGATACTGGCGACATCAGTGAAAGGGATGTAATAATCCATCCCTAAACTGATCTCGCCAGTAATAGCAGAAGCACTATCCGAAGGAGCCTTTCCTACAAAGCAGCGCTGGCTCCAGGGGACGGACGCATAATAATCGCGTAGACCGTCCCAATCCGCTGACGAGTAGTGCCATAGTCGTCGTGACGTTTGTACAGGACGTGCAGGAGGTGACACCTTCATGCCAGCGTGAACAACACAGTGGTCGGAACTACCCAGTGGGGCTCCTACTGAAACACTGTACTGGGCTGGGCGACTCGTCAGCAGTAGATCCAGCAGAGCGGGCGCGTGATCTGACCTGTCTGGTATCCGGGTGATCCCGCATACCATCTGGGTCAGACCGTGGGAGAGAGCGAACGCATGGGCGGCTCTACCCGCATGATCAGTCTTGAGGGACCCCAGCCATTCAATGTGATGGCCATTGAAGTCCCCCAGAAATACTAGGTCAGCGTTCGGGAACCGCACCTGCGCTTCATCAGCCGTCTCGCTGAGGTACTGGAAGAGCTTTGTTGTCTCAGAATCCCCTGTGTGGGATCGGTAGACGCACACGTAGATCTGGCTCATAGAGCCATGGTCTACGTGCAGCCAAAGGACGGAATTGGAGGGGTTCTCTAGGCAGCGCAACCGGCGGCAGCAAACATCCGCCCTAACGAACACGCACACCCCGGCTTTGTCTCGAAATTGTTCCTCGATGACATAGCCGGGGTAACACAGGTAAGACGTGTCGTCAGGGCGGCGTATTTGTGTCTCCGTGAGGAACATCACAGCGGGCCGTGCCGTCTCAAGGTGGTGGTGGACGGTATCGAGGTTCGCATGGAGTCCACGGACGTTAGTGAACTCCACCTCGAAATGTGAAGTTGTGGGGTTTCCTAGGGCCGCTGTGTAACGTTTATTTCTTTTTTGTTGCACTGCCATTGTAGATTTTGAAGAAGAAGCGTGAAGACAGGGCGACATTTGGTGCAGCAGTAAGTGACAAAGCGCAGGGGCTAGCTTTGTCTAGAACCGTGTGGTTAGGTCGGAGCCGACTCGCCGGACGGAAGGGCTCCCAAACCCCCCTGATGCAAGGCCGCCGCTACCCCACACCGGTTACCACCCGGAGCGGCGATCCCACATCAGGATTATGCGCAACATGTGGGGCAGCCTCCTGGGGTGGTTGGCCCCAGGCGGGCCCCATGACTGTGTTGCGGGCGGCCGCGGCAACGCCGTTGCTAAGGGTCTCCCTGGCCGGCGAATCGACCCACACCACCCACACTAGACTCCGTTTCGCCCCCACTGGTCCCATGCCTGCTGCACCATACATCGCCCCGGGCCCGGCGGTGCAGCTGCTGAACCCCTAACGCAACCCAGCCTGGGCTGGGTTACTTGGGGGGCTTTAGCACAGCTGCACGGTGGTACCCCCCCGGACCAACACTGTTGTACCACCTGGTACCCACGTAGGGGCCGAAGCCACTCCATAGGTACCGTAAATTAACGAGCCTCGTCCGTTTATCAGCAGGTGCGCCACTAGCAGGTGAGGTCGCTGGGGCCCTATAGATGTTGGTAGAGCCCCTTTGCACCCAAATTGAATTTGATTGATTGAACCCTAAGCAAGTAATGTATCGTACGGTTTAATTTCGGCAATGGCATTCACCTTCAAACTTAAACAGAAATGTATACTGTAATATCTCGTTTGAGTGCAAACATTTGAGACGACGTAATTTTTAATTAACGCTGTTTCGTGATTAGTTCAGTGTTACATAACAGAGGCTAAGATTTTAGCTTTATAGTGAATTATTTTGAGATGAAACGTTATAGTACATCAAATTTCCTTTTTAAATTAGAAAGTAGTCCTGTAATGAATACCATTATTACTTTTATACAAAAAGAGATTTAGACACTAGACTGTTTGTTCCGTATAGCCTCTGAAACGGCCAGACCGATATAACTTGACTACATTTTTAATTTTTTTCCTGGGAATGTGTTTTCGTAGGAATTGAAGCCTTGACTATCAGTTAGTGCCTAATAAAATTACGGTGTTCGTTCCAAAAGCATAGGTAGAGACATTTTACCCATGTAAACTTCACTAGTGTTTGTAGGAGCCTCATCCGTTAATTGGTAGGGGTACCAATCTAAGGAGTTTGTGGGTCCATATTTACCCCTAACCCACCATATTAAGTTTGCATTTTCCGTATTGTTTTAATTGAAAGGATTGTTTGCAAAAGTAATACTGAATGTCCCTAGCTTTGTTGTTAACTTCCTTAAAAACTTTTTTTTTTGTTTAAAACATTAAGTAATATTTCCTATTTTGTTGCAGACTGTTTGAAAATTGACAGCTGAAGTGGATTGAAGCGCGCCCTTTTAGTTAAAATAGGTAAGTGGTGTTATGTACCTACTTATATTTGTGTTAAAATTTGAATATTTTTTAAAGTGGTGTTACACAAATACAAAGAGAAAACTAACAGTAAATAAAGACATTGATAAAGTTCTACTTAACAATGTGTAACCACTGCAGCAATTACTCTGTGGGTTTTTTTAAATACATTTTGTGGGTCAATTTGTTAAGAGAGCGGTGATTGCAAATAGAATAAGGCCGCATTTCCACTGACGCGGAGCTGGGCGGAGAGGAGCGGTGAAGAGCGGTGAAAATTGGTCAGTGTTACCAATGAAGCGGAGCTGGGCGGAGAGGAGCGGTGAAGAGCAGTGAAAAGTGGTCAGTGTTTTCACTGAAGCGGAGCGGAGCAGAGCGGAGCATACTTTTGGAATCGCGCATTTTTGTGCTCAGTTACACTCAATCTCTCAGAAAGACATACGTCATGTTGTCGTTTAAAAAGAAAAAAGCTGTCCTCCGCACCGCCCCGCTGTCCTTCGCACAGCACCGCCCCGCTGTCCTCCGCATAGCACCGCCCCGCTGTCCTCCCTCCGCACATTAAAACCCGGCCTAAGAATTTCTTTAAATGTCTACCGAGAAGTTCTAGGATAATCAGTTTGCGCTTTGTACTAAGTTTGTTTAAAAAAAAATCCTTCGGCAATTCTACTTTGGTAGAATGCCGGCGCTGCTGCTGCATCGGCTGAAGGCCTCAAATGTCGTAAATATGCTAACCTAGCAGGTGATTACATATTTGAGCCGTTTGGGGTTGAGACACTAGTGTCATGGGGTTCGAGTGGTCGCCGCCTTTGTAGAGACATTGCTAAACGCTTAATCGATGCTTCTCAGGACCAGAATGCTGGCTATTTTGTGGCCCAAAGAATAAGTATCGCCATCCAAAGCGGCAACACAGCCAGCATTCCGGGAACCTTCCCAGTCGGCAATGACGCGGAGGATTTTTTAAACGATATTTTGTAATGTAAATATTTTTAGTATATAATTATGTATATAGTAATTCTAATAAATAGAACGATGTTAGGACAACTTTGGTAGCTAAACTGCTACCAAAGTTGCTATACTGTTAAATACAAGTGTTTAATATATATTTTTGTCCGTAAGAAATATAGAGGTATATCGCGTTATCGCAAATACAATTTAATTGGGGCGGGGCCCCAAGAGATTAGACTACGTCCTCGCCGTCCTCCCTGGACCCCAACTTGACCACGGTAACGCAGTGGCAAGTTGGGTGACCGAACGTCGACATCGAGAACTTGAGTGGCCAACACAGAAGAAATTGTGCTTATAATGAATAAGCCTGAAGAGACCTCCGGTCCTGACACTGCCCTTCCCCGGGCAGTCTCAGCCGACGACATGCATGAACAACGGACTTCGATGCCTTCTGATTTGAGGGCTCGCGTCGCGCCGCCTAGTTGCAGCGCGACGTCGACGCCCCAAGGAAATGTTGCTGCTGGGACTGACGATGGGTCAGCTCCCAGTAGTGTGAAGAGTAAGGGCCGTTCTTCTTCGCAGAAGAGGACCCTCGAGAAGGAGGGGCCGCCGCGCGACCAGAGCACTAGTTGCTCTGGGTGGGGGTCCCTCCTCTCCAGAGATTCGGAGGAGGAGGTGCCGGTGAAGACGGTGCGCACGCGTCTCGGCGCCTACAGAGTGCGCCCGCCAACTCCACCGCCGTCCTCTGTACCGTCCCTGCGTAGTCGCAGGGATATTGGTGTGCCGCCCGCGCGGGAGATCATGAGCATTCTCTCCCGTATGAACGTAGCCATGCGGGAGAGTAAGAATATGTCGGGGAGGAAGAAGATTGTGGCTTCACTGGTGGATGAAGCCCAATCCTCCCTTGACAAGCTCCTCGCGCGGAGCGTAACTAAGAAGGAGGCGAAGCTCCGCAAGCAGATTGCGAGCCTGGAGGTGGAGCTCACTGCCTCCCGAAATCAGATGGAAGACCTGCGTCGGGAGGTTGCTGAGTTGACCATGATGGTCAAGGCGCCTCCAGGTCCCATGCTGCCTCCTCCTCCTCTGACGGCTGGACCAGCGCCGAAGACGGCGCCTAGGACCGCGCCCACCACGGCGCCCGGCTCGCCGCCACAGCATGTGCCGACTACGGTGCAGGTCCTGACGGCGATCGAGAGTCGCCTCGCGGTCCTGGAGGACCGGGCGTACCGCCCTCCGCTAGCGCGTCCCGCGTTTTCATACGCGGTGGCTGTTGGCGGTGCTCCCGCTCCGGGTCCAAGCGGCACACCTGCTGTCCGCCGCCCCGCTCCGCCCCCGTCCGCTTCGGTGAGCCGGATGCCGGCCGAGACCGCGGCCCAGGCGCGGAAGGCTAAGGGGCGCGGTAAGAAGAGCGGCACCCCTGCCGCCTCGTCTTCCTCTAACGTCGCTCCCGTTGCTTCCTTACATCCTTCCAGACGGGAGGGATGGGAAGTAGTGGGAGCCAAGAAGAGGAAGACGAAGGCTGCCAAGAAAGCGGCCAAAGCCGCCGCGGCGAAGGCGCCGAAGAGGCCCCGCCCTCCTCGCTCCACCGCCGTCGTCCTGACGGTGACGACGGTAGGTGTGGAGAAAGGGGTGGGGTACGCCGACGTACTGAGGACCGTGAAGTCCTCAGTCAACCTCTCGGCCCTCGACATACAAGGGGGGCTCCGGTGCAAGACGACACGCACCGGGGCTCGCCTCCTCGAGGTCTCCGGCGCCTCCAGCGGCCCTAAAGCTGACGCCCTAGCGGCTCAGCTTAGGGTCGCGCTGGACGAAGAAGCCGTCCGCGTCACCAGACCCACCAAATGCGCTGCATTGCGCATCACGGGTCAGGATGACGCGGCCACGACGGAGGAAGTTGTCTCCGCCGTCGTGGAGGCGGGTGGCTGCCCCCGTGACCAGGTGATGGCTGGAGATATCTCCTTCGGCTCCACTGGTCACGGGATGACAGTCGTCCAGTGCCCCGTCGCGGCGGCACTGAAAGTGGCGGACGGACGTAGCCTCCTCGTAGGGGGCTTCCTAAAGGCGCAGGTGCACCTCCTTCGTGCCCGGGAAACCAGATGTTTCCGGTGCATGGTGGTAGGGCGCGTTGGAGTGCAGTGTACAGCGGAAGTCACCGTGGGCGATCGGTGCTTCCGCTGCAGCCGGCCCGGTCACAAGGCAAGTGCCTGTGACGCCCCGCCTCGCTGCTTTAGATGCGAGGCGGAGGGCAAGACCGCGGATCACCGGATCGGCAGGACAACCTGCGCCGCCTCGAGGCCAAAACCTCGTCCATCCGCTGAGAGCGGTGGGGGTGCCGCCCTTGCGCGGCCAGTTGTTTCGTGGCGGGATGCGGTTATGGACGTCAATTAATGTCTGACGCCCGTATCCGTATCCTGCAAGTGAATTTGAACCACTGCCGTGCTGCTCAGGATCTTCTGTACCAGAGCATCCGGCAGTGGTCCATAAACTTGGCCGTGATCGCCGAGCCGTACTACGTCCACCCGGGAAGCCCGGTGGACGAGGACGGCTCGGCCTGTTGTATCTTTGGGGGGTCCGCCGCAGACAACTCGCGCCTTGCGATCATTGCAAGGGGCCGCGGGTGTGTTGCGGCGGACTATGATGGGTTGGCAGTCGTGGCCACCTACATCTCGCCGAACATTGACGAGTCTCAGTTTGAGCTATGGCTCACTGAGCTCGACGTCGTCTTCGCTGCGTGCCGTCCTCGCCCTGTCCTGCTCCTGGGAGACTTCAACGCCTGGAGTGAGGCATGGTGCTCCCGGGAAACCAGGGACAAGGGGAGGCTTCTGAGGACTGGACCAGAACACGTGGTCTGGAGGTCCTTACCGGGGGAATGTCGCCACCTTTTGGCGGCGGGGGGGGAATCGATCGTGGACGAAACGTTCGCATCCCCTGACCTCGCCCGCCGTATTACAGGCTGGCGCGTGGAGGAGGGTGAGGAGACGCACTCGGATCATCGGTACATCCGGTTCGATGTCGTCCCCCCACCTGACCTCCCACAGCCGGTGGCAAATCCCCCGGATCCGCGTTGGGCACTTCACCACCTGGATCGGGAGGCACTCCTGGAGGCATCCATCGTGCAGGCCTGGATTCCGGCGCCGGGCCGGCCTGCCGATGTGGATGCCGAGACGGAGTGGTTCAGGAGAGCCATGTCGCAAATCTATGATGCGGCAATGCCTAGGGTTCCACCCAGACCGGCCAGGAAGCAGGTGTACTGGTGGTCGCCGGAGATTGCAGAGCTGCGCGCAGCATGCATCTCCGCCCGCCGCCGGTACACCAGGTTTCGCCGGAGGCGTCGCCGCCCAGACGACGCGGCAGCCCGAGAGGCGGAGCTTTTTCAGGCATACAAGGAGGCTAAAGGTAATCTCCAGGAGACGATAAAGTGGGCCAAGACGGCGGCCCGCGAGGAGCTCCTGGAGACCCTGCAGCAGAACCCATGGGGGCGCCCGTACCTACAGGTCAGGGAGAAACTCCGACCTAGGGCGCCCCCACTGACCCAGAGTCTCCAGCCGCAGCAGCTGGAGCGGGTCATGGGCTCCCTGTTTCCGACAAGCGCGGAGGAGCACGTCCCTCCGCGCATGGCTCCGTCTCTGCCCGACGCGGATAGCACCAGCGAGGACGACGTACCCGAAGTCAAAGTGGGGGAGCTAGGTGCGGCAGTACTCCGGCTTAAACGCCGGAAAATCACTGCCCCCGGACCCGACGGCATTCCTGGCCGTGCATGGGTCCTGGCCCTCGAAGAACTTGGGCCTCGACTGATGGGGCTCTTTAGCGCATGCCTCGAAAGGGGCCAGTTTCCCAAGGTGTGGAGGACGGGGAAACTGGTCCTGATCCGTAAGGCGGGGCGACCGGTGGACTCACCGTCCGGATACCGGCCGATCTTGTTGCTCGACGAGGTGTGTATGCTCTTTGAGCGAATTATCGCGGAACGCCTCGTCGAGCATCTCACGAGTGTGGGGCCAGACCTGGCGGATAACCAGTTCGGTTTCCGTCGGGGACGCTCCACCGTGAGCGCTATCATGCGCGTGAAGAGCCTGACGGAGGAAGCAGTCTCGCAGGGCAAGGTAGTGGTGGCGGTGTCTCTTGACATCGCCAACGCGTTCAACACTTTGCCATGGAGCTGCGTTAGGGAGGCGCTCGTGTATCACGAAACGCCTCTCTACCTCCGTCGTATTGTCGGGGCCTATCTCTCGTAGAGGGCCATAGCTTTCCCCAGCTGGCTCGGGCCAGCTCGGCGAGATGTGTCGTGCGGTGTTCCGCAGTGGTCGGTCCTGGGGCCGCTTCTGTGGAACATCGGCTACGACTGGGTGCTGTGGGGTGCGTTGCCTAGGGGCGTCGGCGTAGCACGTTACGCCGACGCCCCTAGGCAACGATACCCTCGTCACGGCGCGGGGTGCAACGTACCAGGAGGCAGCACTCAAGGTCACGACGGGTGTTGCTCGAGTCGTGGGTCGGATATGGCAGCTGGGACTGGAGGTGGCCTTGCACAAGTCCGAGGTTCTGTGCTTTCACAGACCTCGGAACGGTCCACCCGAAGGTTCCAGCATAAATGTGGGAGGCGTTAGCATCGACATCAAGCCCTCGATGAAGTGCCTAGGGATCGTACTAGCCGATGGAACTTCGGACCACATTTCCGAAGTTTGGTCCCCAAGGTGACGCAGGCATCGGTCGTGCTTTCGCGACTGATGCCCAACCTAAAGGGACCCAACGCCTCCTGCAGGAGACTGTACCTGGGGATCGTGTGGAGTATGGCCCTATACGGGGCTCCCGTATGGGCGGATAGGTTGGCGGTCAAGGGGAACGTGACTCTGTTAAACAGACCACTTCGAACCTTGGCCGTAAGAACCATACGGGGGTACCGCACAATCTCCGGAGAGGCTGCATGTCTCCTAGCCGGGACCCCTCCATGGGACCTGGAAGCGAGAGCCCTTGCGTCATTGTTCCAATGGCGCAAGGAGGCGGTGGAGCGGGACCACAGGTCAGCGTCTCGAGAAATCGAGGACCAGCGATCCCAACTCCGCCAGGATCTCATGGAGTCATGGAGGGTGCGACTTGAGCAACCCAAGGGGGGTGCCACCATCATCGCGGCGGTGAGACCGATCATGGACGATTGGCTGCAGAGGCAGCATGGTGACCTCACGTACCGTGCGACGCAGATCGTTGCCGGGCATGGATGCTTCAGTAGCTATCTGTTTCGCATGCATCGTGAGGTCACACCCCGGTGTCAACACTGCGAGGTTTCCGACGACGATACTGCACTCCACACGTTGGTGGAGTGCTCAGCGTGGGCGAGTCAGCGCCGGTACCTCGTAGTGGGTCTGGGCGTGGATACCCTCTCGCTGGGGACCATGCTTCAAGCCATGGTATCCAGCGGGAGTAGGTAGAACGCGGCCGTGTCCTTCTGCGAGCAAGTCATGCTCGCGAAGGAGGCGGCCGGGAGGGAGAGGGAGCGTACCCTCCCCGCCGAGTTCCGTAGTCGGCGGCCAGGCCGCCCCAGACTACGCGACTACGCCCAAGACTATCGTCCTCCATGATCGGGGCCTGAGGACGGCGGGATCGCCACCCACCGTCCTTACAGAAGCAGGCTAGAAGGGTTACGTGCTGCGGGGCCTTTGCCCCATAGCACGCAACCAGATTCACTCACTGACGCGGGATAAAACCCGACCCCAATGACGCGGGATTCTCGTCCCGACCAAACACCCGCAGAGACCACAGAGGTGGTCAAAGTCCGCCGGGCGCCACAGGACATACCCTCTGCTAGTAACCAGAGACGGCCGGCGACGGACGTTAGAGCGGCCGCGGCCTTGGACCGCGGAATTAAAAAAAAAATACAATTTAATTTATGTTTCATTGGGAGGAGGACGAGTAGCAGCTGTTCATACTACGCAACAGTCAGTCTTTTTTTTTATGTCTGAAGCCGCGGCCATTATACATTTAATCATCAATAATACGTCCATTGCTGGGCGCTCCAGGTACACACTCGGAAGAATTCCCTGTGGCGTGGCGCCGGCAACTGTCAGTCTAAGTTTATTTACCTTTTCATGACTTATTGCTTATTATTCTACGGTTTGTTGGCTGTTTTTGAAACGGGTTCAACTTTTTTTATTTCAAAATGTTTGTAGAACAATGTTGCATCGTCGGAATACTTCTCGTCGTCGGTAAAGTTTCTACGCCCAACTGAAACTCATCTACCTAAGATGAAAACTTTGCACTTGAATTTTTAACCTATACTAGAGTTTTCTTTGAATAATATATGGCCTATTTTTGAATACACCAACAGTCCAGTTAAGAAACAAATAAAGATTAAAATAAAAAAAATCATGTAAGAATTTTTAGAAGATTTTATTTACACACATACATATCACGCCTATATCCCCGAAGGGGTAGGCAGAGGTACATTACTCACCCACAATTTGCCAGTATTTTTTGTCCCACGCAATAGGAGGTACTACGAGCGTAACGGCAATAGGCTGGCCTATTGCTGTCACCGGGCACATTTATATTGAGTTATGTCCAAAATGGCCGAATGAATTTAATAAAAAGTACTTAGCAGATATAATAATATTGTAATTTTGAAACCCGTTCCCTTGCGATGAATTGTTGATGAAAGGCAACAAAATCTTACGTGCCAGCCGCTGTGGCACAGCCAGTTAAAGTCCTGGGCGTCTCGAACTATTTTATTTAGCTTTTAATAATACTACTCAGATACGAGTCGTTTTCGTAAGTATTTCAGCAGGTGTACTTCTTACAAGTAAGGAAGGAAGACGTAAGAAGGGTCTCAGAGATGGAATAAGATAAAAAATAATGCTACCGAACATACCGTACTACCTAGTATGGTATATTCGGTTGCATATTTTTTATTTCTAAAGCAGAGTCTTAATAGAGCTCAGTACGCTTTAGCGCATTTTTCCCCTACCTAAATAATTAGCTGCGATTCGTAGGTATCCATAATAGGTGTACTTATAATACGCCTACATTTTACCATGGGCTTTGTTCATTCAAAATAATAAAGTGAAGAATAAGCCTATTATTATCAGGCACCATATTCAATACACCAAATTCTGAAATCCATACCCATATTCCATATTATTATATACATCCCTACAGTTTTTGCAGTCCGGTTTTTAACACTTGCTAATCACCACGGCTCCGCCGGCATTATAGAGCATAGATTCCCATGCGAACTCATTGTCGGGATAAAAAGTAGTCTATTTTACTCAAAGATCAATTTCCATCTGTGAAAGAATTTTTCAAAATTGGTACGGAACCTGATCAATTCAAACAAACAATAATTATTTTTTTTTAGATTACCGAGTTATATTGTACCTATTTTAATGTACAAATAAAATTTAAATAACAAAAAGCCTAACTATACAATAGTCTAGATTATATTTTTGTTGCAAGGATTACGTCCAGAACGCCTTAAGCTAGCTACTCCGACGTTGTCAAGTCCGAGCTGCCCGACATTGTAATCTGTGTAATGTCCATCTAGCTCAGTTACTAGACCTTGGGAAATTCAAAATTAGATTTTAATTTGTAAGCTCGAAACGCTCTGTTTATCTCTTACTTTTCAACAACTTCCAAAAAAGAAGGAGGTTCAATTCTACTGTTTTTTTTTACTATTTTACCTCATATTTTTGGACTGGGAGAACCAAGTTTGATATTCTTTTTTTTTTAAAGCTACAACTTCACTAGTGGAGCCATTTCAATTTGATACAATTCCGTCAATTATTTGGTCCCATTTCGGTAATTTGAAGTCAGATGTTAAAATTGACAATTTTGACGTGTATTTTTATAATAAGCCTCTGGCTATCTCTTCAGGGCAGAAGGCGAGAGTACCTATTACGTTTGATTTAACATCTTGCCTCCAATTCATCACCATCTCCGCCCATTTGACGCCCACTGCTGGAAATAAACGAAATTGAATACCGCCTACATATACCACGCTGACCAGACGGGTTGGTACAGAGTTTTGTGTCGACTTTTTCTTCTCTAATGCCAATGCCTCTGATTGCTTAATACTAGTAAGTTCGCAAACACGGGCTATCGGCCACAACCACCATTGGCATATTTTCTGCACTTTTCATATGATAAACCGGATTGACGCTACCACCGCCCGCTGTTGCGTATGTGGTTGTAGCATGTGGCCCGTGTGAGCCAAAAAAAATCTGGCAATATGTGGGTATGTAAAGCGACTCTTCTCTGAACGTAAATGTGTGTTCTGTATTTAACATTTGTACAGTCTGACCGGTACACACGGTATGTGATTTTCCTCTTTCTATGAAAAGAAAAAGCTTTCATTTTAATACACCCTTCTATTAACACAACCTCCAACCAACCTTCTGGCAACAATAACTTTTTCCAAATGGTTCCTTTTCCACTTGTTTTATGCAAATATTTGTCGAGGGCTTGAAATTATGGGGAGAAGAAACTTATAAACCGATACGACCCTTTTACTTTCACTATAACTTAAATGATGGCGTGTTGTGATATGTTCGTGTTTATAGTTTTGTATCACGTACAGTGTGGAAATGAAGCCTAGTCCGTAGCCAACAGCTAGCACAGCCATTGTCGACTTCAGTCGATAGCCAATTATATTGGAGAAAATAAAAATAACTGGGTCACTTGACCGACATTTTCTGCGACGTCATTGGTTGAATATGTTGATTAACCTTAGTTTATAATAATAAAGTGTTGGTCTTATTGAGAACGTGAGTTCGTTCCCCAGTCATCCAACTACTCACGTGAACCCACTCCCAACACAAGCACTTTTTGGCTTAGCTGGAAGGGTTAACAGTAATGCTAGTAGACCGTATTTGCAATCACTGGATTTTTGCAAATTGAAATGAATTTTTAAATACTCAATGTAATTTTCTTATGAATTGTCTTATTAAATTTTCTATAAAATTTCTTCAGAACAGTTCAGCAGTTTAACCAGCTTAGCATTGAAGCGTTGACTTTAGTACATAGACTCACTTCAAACGATAATTATCTCAGAAAGATTCGGTCACGTGACCAAATAGCTATCACTATGATTGATTGATAAATTAATTGATTGATTTGATTGATACATTGTCGATCGAATATAGTTGACCCTCGGGTGCTTCAAGGCAGATATACCACTTGCTGGTGAGGTAGACTCTAAGATCCCAATTTAATCAACACAAGACATAATAGAACCCAAATATCCTTCTTAAAATCACCGGTAATCGCTTATCATAACCGCTTATAGCGTGTCATTAGGCCATAACTTTAGAAACTCCTTTCACCATCATTCATTTTATAAGCCAATGCAGATAATAACCTATAAAAAGAGGACAGTAATATTCCGGACCGTTAAAGCTGACAGATTTTTATCTTTACACAATATATCAACATCAGCCTTCAATTTTCTACGCTCCAAATGCGAAACACTTACATACCACAGATTTGTATAAAAAATGGTCAAGTTTGGATAAAGCCTTATGCTTTCAACCAGAAGTTCCCCAATTTGTTTATAAAAACGCTGGGCATAGGCCTCCCCCAGAGAGTGGGGAATTCCTTGAGTGAGTTTTCCTTCTCTAAATATATACATACTTTGATAAACATACTTATATATTTCTCAATACATACTAAGTATACATAGAAAATACCCAAACTCCGAAACAAACATTTGTGGATCACATAATTAATTGATTCGACCCAAAAATCGAACCCGAGACCTGTGGAACGGCAGTCGCATACACATACCCTTGAGTGATGCGCCACCGAGGCAGTCGTTAAATCGGTGTCTGCCCATTAAATAATCAACATCACTTAGCCTGAGCTCACAGAGCGAGCGGAGGCAGAAATTATGAATACATTTCCTATTGAAAAACCGTTCGCGAAATCTAGTAGATTTTCTTAATGCCCTCAGAAACTCTGCCTGTAAGTATGTTAATAAGAATACCGATTTAGATTCGTATCAAGTGAATAATGTGACAACGAAGTAATGAGACACGAATGAAATGAAAGAATAATATCTTGAAACTAAAGAATTATTGAACTTTAGTCGATTTGGTAATGACATAACTTTTTCCATCGTGGTTTTATAGCGTTTAGAAAAAGATTAAAGATTAACGTTAAGAAGGAGAAAGATTTGTATGTTTGTAACAAATAAACTGAAATATTATTGGACAGAATTGTAAGTTACAGGCAGACAAACAAACAAAAAAGTTGGCCAAAAAACTGGTTGCGTACCAAAATGGCAAAAAAAAACATATTTGTTGTATGGGAGCCCCCTTAAATATTTATTATATTCCGTTTTAGTACTTGTCGTTATTGAGGCACCAGAAATACGAGTACCACTATTATAATTTTCCATTATGCCTCTTTGTGGTTTAGTTGGCAGAAAAATCCTGAACAGTTTCTGGTTCTATTCCAACCCGAGGCTTTCGTTTTGGCGATTCACAGAAGAATAGAATAGTTTATTCGCTCGAAACATGGTGGAAATAGATTTTCTTAACTGTCTAGGGTCGCGATCATGGTTCGCCGGATGGTTCACGGCATGAAAATTTTTAAATTTTTATTAGTATAACAATTTTTTTATACTTTGTGACCTAAATCCAATGACAATTATTTTAATTAACTTATATTATCATTAACATTGTAAAATGATTGGAAAAAGTTACCAAACTTTATGTTTGCACAAACTTATCTTAAATGATATATTAGCGAAGGCTGAAAGGATCCCCATTAAGGGGCCAACGGCACGTCTCGAACAATAGTTGTCTTAAGCAAGGTGAATATGAGTAAACAATAGATTAAAGTTTTGAGTTAAGTCACATCGTATACTGACTTTGGTAATTAACATAACATAAAGTTTGTCTTACCTTATCTTATCTTATAACATACAATAACGCCTATATCCCCGAGGACAAAATGTGCGTCATTTTGTCAGTTGTTTTGTTGGCCCCACGGTATAGGTTCCGTTTCCGGGAACTTAGGAAAATAAGAGCCCCTATTATGTATTGGTGTATACACCGGGGAGTACCACCGTTTAAAAAGAGAATTAGACTGAGTTTCGATAACAGAACCGGAAGTATTACTTTGCAAACAAACAATTTTTTTCTAGAAAAATCTTAAAATTGGTGTCTCACCAAGATTTCAGAGGCCAAGCCTGCAATTGGTATAATACATCTGAATAACGTTTTAAAACCAGAAAAGATAAATACAGCAATTTTCTTTCAGAATTCAGTAGTTTAGGTCTCTGGTAGTCTAAATTTAGTTTCGCTTGGTACTCGGTTCGTTGCGTTATCCGCCATCTTAGAAGTTTGTTGAACAACTCGTTTACTTTTGAATAATTTAACAATTTTCTTTTGCAATTCGCTGGAGGAGCTCACTGTCATTCTACATTTCAGTTTTCGTGGTATTCGGTTCATTGCGTTATCTGGTGATTTTTTGTATTTGTTTTATTTTTTTGAACATTTTCTATTCATAAATCGTTGTTAGTAGTAGTAACTTTTAGAGCAGATTGGTTTGTACATAACAAATTGGTGCACTCAATTTTCTTGAAATATTTATTGAAATTGTAACTTTACTCGTATTAGATTATTTACCTGAGCAGTTTATACGCCAAGCCAACCGCACCTACAACGGGAAAATTGTACCAGGTGTACAACGGTGTTGGTCCGGGGGGTACCACCGTGCAGCTGTGCTAAAGCCCCCCAAGTAACCCGAC